>ML306121.1:0-60218 GCA_005239505.1 Nicotiana paniculata
TAATAATAATAATATAGATACTAACAATAATAAAAATAATAATACTAACTAGGTCTATTTTGGAATAACAATTGTAAAATAATTATTCTTAAACTATTAGCAATATTAGAAACTAAAAAAATAGTTTGGAAGAAAGGAGGGACAAAATTGGATGTCAACAGGATCAACCTTTGGACCAACTAGAAATATTTATTCATGCTATGAATGGATCCTTGAGATTTAGATTCTTGAGAGTGACTAGTTACCATTCTAAGAAGGCCCTACATATATTGGTGGATACAGGAAGCTCCCATAATTTCATTGATCCTGAAGTAGTAGCCAAACTTGGTGTCCTATCATGCCAACCACTCCCCAATTGGTGGCTGCAGTTAATTGCAACATGCTGAAGGTTGATAACATGTGCAGAATTTTTTGGTTGTTGCAAGGGGCTGAATTCTTGTTATTGCCTCTAGGATCATGTGGTGTAGTGCTGGGAGTTCAGTGGCTATTAACACTAGGAGATATAAAGATGAATTTCAGAACTCTTACTATGGAGTTCTACTACAAAGGAAGGAATCATGTTCTAAGAGGAGAAGGCAAACAAGTCATAGTTAATGGAGTTGGGAGATTAACTAGAGCTACAGGTAATCATTCTGAGCTTTGTATGATTCAAGTAATACCTACTATGTGTTATGAGTTACAATGGTAATTCTTAGAGTCTAAAGAACAAAGAAATGTAGATCCACAATTGTTAACCTTACTAGAAGAGTTTAAAGAATTGTTTGTGAACCTACACAGTTACCACCACCTAGAGGAGTTTTTGACCACAGAATTCTGTTGCAATCGGGAACTTGACCTATAAATAAGAGACCCTACATGTATCCTTCAGTGAAGAAGAATGTGATATAATCCATGGTACAACAGATGTTAGACCAAGGAATTATACAACCTAGTAGTAGTCCTTTTGCTTCCCCTGTTGTCTTAGTTGGGAAGAAGGACATGCCTTGGAGATTATGTGTTGATAGGGACCTAAACAAACACACTATAAAGAATAAGTTTCCCATACCTATGGTGGAGGATCTGTTAGATGAATTGGGAGGGTCTGAGATCTTCTCTAAAATAGATCTAAGGTTTGGATATCATCAATTGAGAATGGAAAAAGAAGATGTGCCTAAGACTACATTTAGGACTCACTCAAGACACTATGAGTACCTGGTGATGCCCTTTGGTCTGTCAAATGCACCAGCAACATTCCAAGGTTTTATGAACTCTGTCTTTCAGGCTTTTCTCAGGAAGTATGTACTAGTTTTCTTTGATGATATACTCATCTATAGTAGGAGCATGGAGGATCACTTGGGGCATCTCAGATCTGTATTCCTTGAAATGAAGAAACATCATCTGTTTTCTAAGGAGAGTAAGTGTTTCTTTGGAGTTAAAAGTATAGAGTATTTATTCCACTTTGTTACTGAAGAAGGAGTATCAACTAACCCTCAGAAAATAGAAGCTGTCAGAAACTGGCCCATACCAACCAACATTAAATAACTGAGAGGATTTCTTGGCTTAGCTGGCTACGATAGAAGGTTTATACAAAGATTTGGGATCATTTGCAAACCATTAATTGACCTCTTGAAGAAGGATTACTTCAAATGGTCACCTAAAGCTACTATTGCTTTTGAAGGATTGAAGGAAGCTTTGACAAAAGCTCCTGTATTAGCACTGCCTGATATTAACAAAAACTTTGTTGTTGAAACTGATACCAGTGTATATGGGACTGGTGCTATCCTAATGCAACAAGGATACCCCATAGCCTTTATCAGCAAAGCGTTATCTACCAGGCATATGGCACTCTCAGTGTATGACAAAGAGCTATTAGCCATTGTTCATGTAGTCACTAAATGGTCTCTATATCTGCTTGGCCAAAGGTTCATCATCATAACTGACCAAAGAGATTTGAAGTTCTTAATGGAACAAAAGTTTCATACCAACTCTCAACTTATATGGCTAACTAATCTTATGCCCTTTGATTATGTCATTGAGTATAAAAGTGGGGTCACAAATAAGGTGGCAGATCCCTTTCCAGAATGCCTGGAGCTGAACTATTCTCTCTTGTACTATCTACTACCAATTCTGATCTGATGTAAGTCATCATTGATAGTTGGGAGACAGACTCTAATCTCAAAGAATTGATCGAGCAACTGATATATAATCCTTCAACTTACTCACAATACACTTAGCAGCTCAACCAATTGAGGAGAAAAGGGAAACTGGTAGTGGGCAACATTCAGCAGCTGAGAACACACACCATTGGGCTATGGCATTCCACTCCCCAAGGAGGTCATTCAGGCATTGAAGCAACATTAAAAAGTCTTATAACACTATTTTACTGGAAGGGTGTCAAAAAGGATATCCAGTTATTTGTACAAGGACGTGACACTTGCCAAAGAAGCAAATCTAATATAGCAGCCTACCTTGTCCTTCTACAACCACTACCTATCCCAGATGTGGTGTGGTCACAAATCAGTATGGACTTTATAGATGGTTTGGCCAAATCCCATGGTTATGAAGTCATTCTTGTGGTTGTGGACAAACTAAGTAAGTATGGGCACTTCATTACCTTAAGGCATCCTTATACTGATCAATCAGTAGCCAAGGTATTCATGGACAGCATAGCCAAATTGCATGGTCTCCCAGACTCGATTGTTAGTGACAGAGATGCAGTGTTTTTGAGTTCATTCTGGTAAGAGTTGTTCTCAATACAAGGGGCACAATTAAACACTTCCTCAGCCTATCATCCTCAGTCTGATGTGCAAACTGAAGTTCTAAACAGATGTTTGGAGACATATCTCAGATGTTTCTGTAATGAAGATAGTTCTAAATGGTATTTTTGGCTAACTATGGTTGAATATTGGTACAATACATCATACCATTCAGCTATTAAAACCACCCCTTATAAAGTTTCATATAGCAGACCTCCTTCCTTGCATCTTCCTTATTACCAGGTGAATCAGCCTCAGTTGAACTTGACAATACACTGATCAATAGGGATCTGAAGTTACAACTACTCAAACATCATTTGCTGAGAGCTAAACTAAGGATGAAACAACAAGCTGATGCTCACAGGAGTGACATGCAATTTGCAGTGGGAGATTGGGTTTATTTGAAGATCCAACCACATAAATAAGTTACTGTGTCAGCTCAACCATTTCACAAGCTAGCAGCAAAGTATTATGGACCCTTTCAGATCTCCAAAAGAGTAGGACTAGTTGCATATACCCTACTGTTTCCACCATCAGTCAAAATACACCATACTATTCATGTACCACTCTTAAAGAAAGGCCACCAACTACCCACTCAAATTGCCTACCCTCCCACCACTAATATAACCAGCCCACATGTACCCAGAGCCATACTATAAAGAAGGATGGTAAAGAAAGGAAACAAAATTGTCGCACAAGGACTGGTGAAATGGGTAGGGTTACCTATTGATTGTGCTACATGGGAATTTTTAACTATACTGAAGGTTCGGTTCCCTCATTTTAATCTGTGTGGTCAAGGATATTTTCCATGAGGGAGTACTGATATAGAAAATCCAGCTCGTAGTTAGTGAAATCAGCAAATGCGAGTTAGAGGCAAAGTTCCAAAAATCAGTTAGTTAGTTAGTTAAATGCCATGTAAGCAAAATTTAGTTAGAGTTAGTTACACAAGTTGTTAGGAGAACAAATTCTGTTAGACTAGTTGTATTCATTCCCATTTCATATAAGTACATTGTAATATACAGAAATGAATAAGATTTGCATTACAAGTTTCCTAAATACTCTCTTCTCTCATAATTCTCTCTAATCCCAATCTTCTCTTTTCCGCCATTGCTGAAATTCTCAAACTTCTCCGCTATGTTCCTGAGTCGGCTGCTTAATCCTCGAGTTCTTCAGTGAATTCATGCAATTAAGCTATCAATACATTATGAAACAATGTGTAACAACCATCCAACCCAGTTGTTAAGCTTCCAAATACATATCAAAAGTCTAGGTGCACAACAAGTTTTCTCATCTTCATGATATATAAACTTGAAGGTACTCTTTAAGTTTTGATAGAATTTAAGGGTCCACCAAACTATATAGAGAACCAGGTTCTCTATTAGTTTCCACTTAACACGCGCACACTGCGGTAAGTAAATGAAACAAAGAAGTTTTACGTGGAAAACTTCCAGCTCAAGGATTAAAAAAACCACGACCTACTCTTGTACGATTTCAACTTCACTACTGAACAAAATTTAGATTACAACCTATTGTAACCTAGGAGTTAACCTCTTAATCCCTCACTAACTTGTAACAACTCTATTACAAGCCATTTTGTAATAACTCTATTACAAAGACTTACAGCTCAACTAACACTAGCCAAGGCACAAACACAAGGGTTTATGATTTACAAAGGTTTCCTACGCAATGCTTATAACTAAGCTAAGTAGGAATTACAAGTAAAGAACTTTAACCAAGGTGTAACACAACTAAGGACGTGTAATAACTCAATACAGGGAACTGGTCCGTTGTTATGTTATTCTTTGTTCTTGATACTCTTGAGAATCGCTTGCCAGATTGATTGATCAATTAAGAGAGTGCTTGATGGATTCTTCAATGTTTAACAGATGTTTTTGCCTTTGGTTTAATGTTAATATAACATTGATGACATCACTTGAATGATGCAAGCATGTCTGGTACATGAGTATTCCCAATGAAGTTGATTGCTGCACTAATTTGCACTGTTGCGTGTGCATGCAACAACTTTACAGATGTTGGAGAGTTGACTGGTAAGGTTACCAGGGGAATTTATGTCCATTTGTTCCCCTTGTTGTTTATTTGACTTCTGAAGAGTTGATTTACATCTCCATCTTGAGACTTGTTATTCCCACGTACTTGCTGATGTGTATTAGTTTCCTTATCTGGTTCTTGTCATTAAGTTTGTTAGATCATCAAAACATAACAAGGTACATATAACCTATCAAGTTTGGATATCAGGATCGGTGAAAAGATAGGGTGTTCGGTTGAGGATAAATTCAAATACAACTCTCAAGTAATTCGCCAACTGAGTAGATATAATCGTTTGGACTCTCAAATTAGATATGCAAGCAATCAGTACCATAGACGGGAGGAACTAGGTAATGTCTCAGGTGAAGCCTGTTAAATTAGGAGTATATAGCTCAACATCAATAGGATTAATGCACCCTGTTATTACAAGACACTCGGGCCTATCACTTGAAATCTCCAATTTCTTCAATTCTTTGCAACTGAATAAGTACAAGACTTCAATATTGGATAGATTTGCAAATATGTCCTCTAGCCATTTTTGCAGTGATGGCCACACAAGAGAAGTACAAACTGTTCAAGCATTTATTCTTATTTCCTCATGATTGACAAAGAATATTTATATTTTAGGGCCACCTCTCAGCCTGCCACATAATACAAAGAATTATATTAAAGTAACGGCAGAATCGGGTCATTTATTAGGTAATTTCAAGTAAATTTCTTACTTAATAAATACTAACTATTAATCTACTGGAGAATTTATTAGGCAAGAAATGCGGAAGTAGAATTCTTTCTTTGTTTCAATATTGCTGTAAAATCGCTAGAGGCGGAGCCATAATTTGAAGCTTATGGGTCCGGTATTACAATATTTTAAATTATTTAATTCTAAATTATATATGTTTAACCAAAAATTATGATTTTTAGTCAAAGCCTATTTTTAGAAGAACATGGGTTACTGATAACCAAGAAATTTCCTACTTCCTCAATAAATCACTTGAAAGGAAATAAAATTGACAAAAAGATATTAAAATAATTGATAAAACTGAATAAGCAAAAGAAAATAATTGTATTCCAATAGAAGTTAGAACGTGTCCTTACAAGTGAAATTCTCTCCCCTTATATAGGAGTTTACAAATATAACATTTTCTACCATTTATGGCCGAATCATTATGAGCTTTAATGATATTAATGGTCCGTTATGATTGGTAATCGTAATTATCTATAAAGATTCTGTAACGATTCTGATTCCCCTTCCTCATTAATTGGAGGTTAATGAATCTTCACTTTTTACAATCTTGATTCATTCTTCCCATACCTCTTCAGCGACTATTTTAGGTTCGAATATTGGTTCCCTTTTATCTCGTGGGTGACTGACCCCTACCTCTTGTAGCTCATACATCTTTTAAATGTAATATTATAGTTGTCATTTCCTCATTGTTCCACGTATCACACTCTGTCAGCTAAATATTATTCCACGTGTATCACTTATTTACCACCAATATAGATAGCCCATCCACTTACCGAATATTCTACAATTGAATATTTGGGAGGTTGTATGTATTTATGGCGGGAATTATTTGCCGCCGTTTCCCAAGCATCATTGTGCTTTCTTTAGAACCAAAGCGGTGTATGTCACTTCCATTTAATGCATATTCCACGTGGCTTTCGATGATTGAATCTGCGGTTCCTCAGCACTTTTTAGGGCTTTTCTGCGGCTGCATCAGTCACGAAGTGACGATTTCATTATGACGCTTCATCATGACCTACTTTACACTATGGTTACTTCTTCTTATAAATATCTCATGTGCCTTCAGTTTCACAAAACCTTCATCCTACAGTGTTCTTCTTCTTCACTCAGCCTTATTTTTCAGCATATTACTCTGTTAGTTCCTTGTACAACCATGTCTTCATCAAGTCCCGATCCTCACAAAGTAGTAATTGTTGATGAACTTCCTCCTTCAACTGCTCCTGTTAGGAATAGAAGAGGTGGCAGATAGTTTAGGATCGTTGTCCATTCATGGTTCTTATTCTCAAACAAATATTGCTACTCCTTCTTCTTCTAAACCCTGGGCTTCTTTAACCCCTAGATCTTCTGCCAGAAGTAGGGAATCAAATTAATCTATGCGTGAACCAATGGTTGATGAAATTGTCCCGCAAGAATATTCTTTCTCATGTGATCGTGAAACAATCAGGAACCAAGTTTCTTCTTTAGCCTCCCATGATCGTGCCGATCTTGATCCTACCCAGATTACTGCTGGTTTGATTTCTCTTGTTCGAAGAGAATGCTACTGGAAGTCTGACTTTCCAGTTTTAGTTCCTGGTTCAAACCAAAGAATAACTTCATATCAGGCTGGCTATTCCTTTGTTTACACATATCCTTTCACCTTAGGTTTTAAACCACCTATTGACCTAGTAATTATAGAATTTTGCCATTTCTTTAATGTTTGCCTAGGACAGATTGGTCCCATTGTTTGGAGGGCTGTTGCATGTCTTCGATATCTATCCAACTTGGCTTCCTTGCCTTTGACCTTTCATCACTTGCTTCATATTTACTCCCCTAAATTATTTCGTGAAGGGGTCTTTACTCTCGTGCCGAGAAGCAAAAGAGTATTGGTTAGCCCTGAGAATGATAGAGACTGTGGCTGGTATGCCCGCTTCATTGCTGCTCCCACAAGTGCTTTGGTGAATGCAGAGAATATGCCCTTTCCAGAAAAGTGGAATTTTGCACGTAAGGGTTTTTTTTATCTTTCTTTATCTTTCTTGAAAAAATAAAAACTTATACTCTCGTGGCTACTTTTTTCAGCAACCATGGAAGTTTTGAGGAGATTCCTAACTTCCGTGCTTGGGTAGAAAAGTTATTGTCAGTTGCTCTCATAGAGAGAAGGTCATGGAAATACCTTTCTCATAGGTTTGAATGGGAAGTCAAAACAAACTATACCCTTCCTTTTTAATTTCTCTTCTTCTCTTTGTGTTAATTTAGGAGTTCCTAACTTTTCTCTTTTGCTAAGATTTCCCATTCGTGGCATCAGTCCCACGTATATTACTTCTTCAAGACTTTTTGTGTCTCTTTCTCAAGAGAGGATTTTGAGCTCTTCATCCAAAAGGAGCCGGTGGCTCTGAAGGTGAAAAGGAACAGGAAGAGGGTCCTTTTGTGCACAGGCCTCGGTTAAGGAGGCGCTTATTTCAGATAATGAAGCCACCCTTCCTCCAAGTTCAGTACCTTATAAGCTTTTAGATGAGCCCGAAAGTGCTACATTAGTGATTATGATAAAGAGATGAATGCTCCTCCTCGTGATTCTACTGATAAGATGTTTATCCGTGGTTTTGATAGTGAAGACTTTGGTCCCGTTTCTGAAGAGTTGCCGCTTGCTTCTCTTTCAGTGTCAGTCCCCATTCATTCTCAAACTACCGTACATGATGTTGCTGCTATTTATCCTCCCGTGACTGCTTCCACTTCCTCAACCATTCATGTTGCTACTACTTCTCATGCAGAAGTTGGTCCTTCTAGTAGCAATAGAGCGATGAAAAAATTACTATTGAAGTCCCTCAGAGTGGTAATTTGCTAAAAAAATTTGGTCAAGCCGATGTGTGGTTGAAGCCTTTACTTGGCCCAGTTGAGAAGTCAAAGTTGGAGAGCCACAGTTCCTTGACGTGGATGAATGATATTGTTCATTCATCTCTGAAGGTTCAAGTCTTAACTTTTACTTCTTTTTTCCTCGTGGTTATTTACTTTTGTTTAACCATAACTTCTTTCTTTTCCTTTGTAGATAAATTTGATAGGCACAGAGCTTATGAAAAGGATTGTTCATACAGAGCAGCAAGTCATTGATAATCGTACTGAAGCTGACAACTGGAGGGAACAATATGAGGGACTTCAATTGGAGAAGGAGGTTTTAGCTGAAGAGAAGTGTGCTTTGGAACAACAAGCGAAGATGGTTGCAGCAGAATTGGCAATTGAGAAGGCTTCTTCAAGTCAAGTTGGCAAAGACAAGGATATCCTTGAGTTCATTTGCCGAACAGCTTTCAAAAGCCACTGAAGAGATAATGGGTTTGAAAGAACTTCTTAACCAGAAAGAGACTTATGCCGGAGAATTAGTTCAAATACTTACACAAGCTCAAGAAGATCTATGTGCCTCTTCTGATAAGATCAAGTTCTTAGAGCATTCTCTCGCCTCTTTGAAGACTGACCATGATGCTTCACAAGTTGAGAAAGAAGATCTGAAGATTGAGATTGAACAATGGGAGAAAGATTATGAGGCTCTTGAAGATAAATTGAAACTCGATGTGAGTTGGGCCTTTTTGAATACCCGCCTAGAGAATTTGATAGAGGCTAGCCAGGAAGGTTTTGACTTGAATGCTGAGATCGACAAGGCTAAAGAAATGATTGAAAAAACTCAGCAAAGTCAAAACTTTTCCTCACCTGAGGTTAATGTTCCTGAAGGTGATGATCCCGTTCCTGGTGAAGTTGGTGTTCAAGCCCCTATTCCCCAAGCTGAATCTTCTCCCGTTGTTGGTGAATCTCTTCCTGGTGTTGATGATGCCACCTTGGGTGCTGCCCCTTAGTGTAGTTTTATTTGAAACTTTTTGATTGAAGTTTTTCTTATTTTCTTTTTGGAATGGATGTTGGTTTTTACCCATAGCTCGTTTTGGGGCCTGATAACATATAAATGTCTTAGTTTTAGCCAAGTTTAATATATAGACCTTTGCCTATTTTGATGTTGAGTTTTCATTTTTACTCTTTGGCTTTCATTAAAAATGCTCTGATATTTCGTGATTTTGATAGACACGAATTTTTGTAAAAGAGGGACCTTTTATAAATGACATTATTGAAGAAGACGTCTCAACTTCATATTGGTATAAGTATATGAGAGAAGTAGGAAAAGAAATACTTTGAAGAAGTTTCATGAATAATTTGAGGAATTTTTATGCTTTGAACTTTCAAATTACATAACACTTTACAAGTATTCAAATAACTTCTTGTACAACATCTACAACTCTTTCATAACTGTTTTTCTTGTAACATATTTCAAAATTTAGGGCCTATCTTGTAACCCATGACTAATTATTGTCCTTAACCTAAGTACTCGTAGGATCTTGTAACTTATGTCCGCGAGTTTACACCTTATCAAAGCTTTTACAAAGGTTTTTGACTCAGGCTTATTTTTTAGCTCTTGATTGGTTCTTCAATTTTGATTTTTGGGTTGATCCAGGCTTGAATTCAGACTTTTAATCTTCTTTGCCTTCGTATCTACAGTCCCCCCAAGTGTTAGAGCTTTGAAATATAAAATCTCGATCACTTGATTATTCCTTCCATTTGGTCTATTTCCTGAAAAGGAAAATACATACGGGACTAGGAGGTATACTTTTAGATGATGACTGCTTAACCCTTTTTATTTCCATCAGAAAGGTTGTAACCCAGACCGGGAATAATTTTGTATCCCGCGTGTCTTTCAGGTCTAATATCATCATTTGGTGTGGGCTAACTTTTTGCCTATCATCAAAAGTTGTTAGTATAACTTAAAGGAACAAAATAAAATCATAATTGAGAGATACCTGGCAGTGGGTACTTCCTTTTCCTAGAAGTAATACTTCTTTAAATGGACAGCATTCCAATTCGAAGGTAGTACCTTGCCTTCCATGGTTTCCAACACATAAGCACCTTTTCCAACGATACTTCGAATCTTATAATACCTTCCCAATTTGGATTCAATTTTCCTGCACCAGTTGTTTTTGATGATTGAAAAACCATTTTGAGAACGAAATCCCCAATCTTGAAGTATCTGATGAGCTTTCCTGTTGTAGTATCGCTTAATAATTTGCTTCTGAGCTGCCATTCTTACTAGAGACGCTTCTCTCATTTCCTCGAGTAAGTCTAAATTCGTTCTTATCTCTTCACCATTTGATTCCTCGGTCACTTGTGTAAATCTTGTACTTGGCTCACCTATTTCAACTAGAATTAAGGCTTCAGCACCATAAACTAGTAAAAATGGAGTTTCTCCCGTGCCTGTTTTTGTTGTTGTTCGATAAGCCCATAGTACTGCTGGTTACACCTCGGGCCAGTTGCCTTTTGATTCCTCTAATCTCTTCTTTAAATTATTAATAATAATCTTATTTGTTGACTTAGCTTGTCCATTAGCTACGGGATGATAAAGTGAGGAGGTTATCCGTTTGATTTGCCAAATCTGGAAAAAAAATTTGACTTTCGTGCCTATAATTGTGGGCCATTATCACATACGATTTTTCTTGGCACTCTGAATCGACATATAATATTTTGCCAAATAAAATCCATGACTTCCTTCTCTCGCACATGTTTGAAGGCTCCTACCTCTACCCATTTGGAAAAATAATCTCTTAACACTAACAAAAATCGTACCTTTACTTTGGCTTGTGGAAATGGTCCTACGATATCCATTCCCCACTTCATGAATGGCCACGAGGGAATAATCGTATGTAATAATTCTATTGGGTGGTACATGTTATTGCCATATAGTTGACACTTATTTCACTTAGCTACAAATTTTTCTGCATCTTCTTCCATTTTGGGCCAGTAGTATCCTGCTCTAATTAAATTTTTTTACCAAGGATCTTCCTCATGTGTGATTTCCACAATGCCCCTCGTGTACTTCTCTCATCACATATTCTGTTTGAGCAGGTCCAAGGCATCTTGCTAAAGGTCCCCCGAACATCTTTCGATATAAATTTCCGTTAAGCAGTAACATGTAGCTTTTCGTCAAAGTAATTGAGACTCTTTTCTCTTCAGGTAAGGTTCCGCTGCAGAAAATTAACAAATTCATTTCTCCGGTCCCAAGTTAAATTATTGAATTTTACCATATTTTTATCCTGGTCCAGTGCTGAATGAAACAAATGTATTACAATTGCATTTTCTGCATTTGTTATTTCTGCAACTGATGCGAGATTAGCTAGTGCATCTGCTTCCACATTCTCTTCCCTGGGTATTTGCACAATTTTCCATGATTGAAACTGTTTTATCAATTCTCGTGCCTTTTTCCAAATATTGTTGCATTCAGGCCTCTCTAGCTATATAAGTCCCCTTCATCCGGTTAACTACCATTTGAGAATCACTTTTAATTACGATTTGCTCTATAGCGAGTTCTCGTGCCAGTTCTAAACCTTCAATCACACTCGTACTCTGCTTCATTGTTAGTAATGGGATAGCATTTTATTGCTTGTCTTATACTTTTTCCCGAAGGTGGGATCAAAACAATACCTAAATCTACTCCTTGTAATTCCTTTTTTGCTTCAGGAACTATTTCTGTGCTGAAATCTGCTACAAAATCTGCTAAAATTTGTGATTCTATTGCAGTTCTAAGTTGGTACATGATATTATATTCGCTGAGTTATATAGCCCATTTAGCTAATCCTCTTGACAATTCTTGTTTATGTAATATATTCCTTAGAGGATAAGCAGTTACTACAAAGATAGGGTGACATTGAAAATAAGGTCTCAACTTTCTAGATGCCATAACTAATACTAAAGAAAGTTTTTCTAAATGAGGATATCGTGTCTCAGCATCCAACAAAGATTTATTAACATAATAAATTGGAGATTGTTTACCTTTATCTTCTCGTACTAAAACTGCACTTACTGCCATTTTTGAAACTGCGAGGTAGACGAGTAACCTCTCTCCATCTTTTGGTTTAGCCAGCAGGGGCGGATTTGACAAATATGCTTTTAGATTTTTTGAGGGTTTGTTGGAATTCCTCAGTCCATTCAAAATAATTTTGCTTTTTCAATATTGAAAAGAATTTGAAACTTTTATCCGAAGATTTGGAAATGAATCTTCCCAAAGCTGCTATTCTTCCCGTCAATCTTTGTATCTCTTTTTTGCTCGTGAGTATGTCTGGAATTTCTTCAATTGCTTTTATCTGTGCAAGAATTACTTCAATATCCTTTTAGATACAAGAAACCCTAAAAACTTGCCTGAAGCCACGCCGAAGGCACATTTTTCTGGGTTTAATTTCATATTATATCTGCGGAGGATTTCGAATGTGCTTGATAGATGCAGAAAGTGATCTCCTGCTCGTGCTGATTTGACTAGCATATCATTGATATATACTTCCATAGTTTTTTCCAGGTGTTCTTGAAATATTTTTGTCACCAACCTTTGATACGTGGCCCCAGCGTTTTTCAAACCAAAAGGCATAACTTTGTAACAATAAGTCCACGTGTCAGTAATAAACGAAGTTTTATCCTCATCTAGGGGATCCATCTTTATTTGATTATAACCTGAATATGCATCTAAAAAACTCAACAGCTTATGACCTGCGGTAGAATTAATCAATTTATCTATATGTGGTAAAGGGAATGAATCTTTTCATCAAGCTTTATTTAAATCGGTATAATCTACGCATACACACCATTTTCCATTATTTTTTGGAACTACCATAGTATTAGCTAACCAATTAGGGTATTTTACCTCCCGTATTGAACCGATTTTTAAGAGTTTTTGTACCTCATCCTGAATCACTTGATTTTTGAAAGATCCTTGCTTCCTCTTCTTTTGCTTGATAGGTAGGTACGAGGGATCTTCATTCATTTGTGCGTCATCACCTCCGGAGGTATACCTGTCATATCTGAATGCGACCAGGCAAAACAATCTGTATTAGCTTTTAAAAATTCAATTAACTTACCTCTCATTTCTGGGCTTAGCTTTGCTCCAATATAAACTTTTCATTCTGTCCATAGCTCAAATAGCACAACAACTTCGAGCTCTTCAATCATTGTTTTGATGTTTTCATTCTCCTCTAGTTCTTGAATGACATCAGGTCTCGAATCCACATCTGTTTGCCTCGAGCCACTTTCAGCTAAGATCTAATTTACCTCATCTTCAACGGGGTTCTTATTTGTATATTCATTCATCGTGCGTGATTCTACCATTGAATTGATATTCTTAGAAATTTACTAATCCACGTGGATTTGCCGAATTCCCCATTGTGAAGGAAAATTAATGACTTGATGTAACGTAGATGATACGGCATCCATGTCATGAATCCATGGCCTCCCAAGAATCACTTTATAGACCATGTACATGTCTATTACTTGGAACTTTGTATCTTTGATAACTCCTTCTCAAAAAGTTGTGAGCACTTTTCTCCTTTTTGTAATAACAGTTGAATTATCAAACCCAGATAAGGATTATGCTTTTGGTACTATCTGGTCACCCATTTGCATTTCATTTACCACTCTCAGAAGAATGATATTCACGGAAAAGATATTACCGGTGCATCATTGTGAGGAATTATCAAGCAATCTGCATTTGCATCATCAAATGTTATGTTGTCTTCCTCCAAAACATGGCGAACTCGCTTCCCGTGGGTCACAGTAAATTTCGATGTCTTTTTCGCAATTGTGTATGTTACACCATTGACTTATTCACCTTCGCTTATCACGTTAACTGTTCTTTTTGGAGACGGAGGTTTTGGAGGTTCTTGCCCATTTTTCATATATGTTTGCTTGCCTTTCTCGCTAAATAAGTCGGTCAAATAACCTTGTTTTAATAGATGTTCCACTTCACCTTGTAACAATCTGCAATCAGCTATTTTATGGCCATGATCATTATGAAATTCACACCAGAAATTTGGATTTCTTCTGCTTGGGTTTGATCTAATTTCCTTTGGCCACCACACCTTATCTCCCGTACCCCTTAGAACAGCTACTAACTCAGATATGCTAATATTGAAACAATAATCACCAATCCTTGTATTCGTGTTGATATCTCTATCACGTATATCTCGTTCCTTTCTGAACCTGGATGATGATACCGCATCTCTGTTCCTCGATCTAGGATCAGTCTGCACATTTTCTGGCTTGGATCGTGAGTCTCACCATGTGGGTCCCATATAAGGCTTGTATCTATTTTTACCGAACCTCTTTTCAGACTTAGACCGTCTCGAATTTGTTCTTTCATCCACCCTTGATTGTGCGACAATATCTTCTTCAATCCGCAGCTTGGTGATGTACATGTTATATACACCATTCCATATTATGGCAGGGAATTCTCGCAAGCTTTCCTTGAGTCTTCTTATGGCTTCTGAACTCTTTTCATTCAAATTGCTTGTGAATGCCATGGCTACCTAATTATCAGGTACTCGGGGAAGCATCGTTCTCTCTCGTTGAAATCTATCCACAAATTCCCTGAGTAACTCAGCATCTCCTTGTTTTACGTTGAAGATACCTTCCATCCCTTTTTCAACTTTTTGAGCTCCAGAATGTGCTTTTATGGATAAATCTGCAAGCTCAGCAAAACAATCAATAGAATTTTTAGGTAAAAGAGAATACCATGTTAAAGCCCCTTTTGTGAGTGTTTCTCCAAATTTTTTGACCAAAACCAACTCAATTTCTTGCGTGGTCAAATCATTGCCTTTTACACCTGTTGTGAATGCAGTTACGTGATCATGTGCATCAGTTGTTCCATCATAGTTTGGGATGTCATGCATTTTGAACTTCTTAGGAATGGGAAATAGGGTTGCGCTCGGCTTCCAGGGTTGTTATGAATATTTGTCGATATCCACTTGCTTAGTCACTGGTGGTACACCAAGTATTTGTTAAATACAGTCATTTTTCTCTTCATCTGCTTCTGCAAAGTTAGTACCAAATTTTATAAATCAGAGTTATTTCGTGTACCTGACCTCCCATCACGTGATTCATTGGGAGTTCCTCTGCTTCCTGAATTGGCAAGCCCCTAGCGTGGATTTTCTATGGTTGTAGATTATTTGGGGGAGGTGTTGGTGGTGCTATTGGAAATCCCCTTACAAAAGCTTGGAGAGCATTGTTCACATGTTCAGCAATTAATTATTTTAGGGCATTTGCTCAACGGTCTGCTCATCTCCATGTTGTTCATTTGTGTGAGACGCAAATCTTTCAGGTGTTCTTTCTCGAGAATGACGTGGAGATTCTTGTGGTGAAGGAACTGGAGATCCTCCCACCTGTTGGTTGTTTTCGTTGACAGTTAACATGATTTGGTTGTGAGAAAGAAGGATTTGGAAAGGAAAACGATTATCAGATTCCCGGCAACGGAACCAATTTGTTTAACCAACAATTAAGATTTTTAGTCAAAGCCTATTTTTAGAAGAACATGGGTTACTGATAACCAAGAAATTTCCTACTTCCTCAATAAATCACTTGAAAGGAAATAAAATTGACAAAAAGATATTAAAATAATTGATAAAACTGAATAAGCAAAAGAAAATAATTGTATTCCAATAGAAGTTAGAACATGTCCTTACAAGTGAAATTCTCTCCCCTTATATAGGAGTTTACAAATATAACATTTTCTACCATTTATGGACGAACCATTATGAGCTTTAATGACATTAATGGTCCGTTATGATCGGTAATTGTAATTGTCTATAAAGATTCTGTAACAATTCTGATTCCCCTTCCTCATTAATTTGAGGTTAATGAATCTTCCCTTTTTACAGTCTTCATTCATTCCGCCCGTGCCTATTCAGCAACTATTTTAGATTCGAATATTGGTTCCTTTTTATCTCGTGGGGGACCGATTCGTACCTCTTGAAGCTCATATATTTTTTAAATGTAATATTCCAGTTGTCATTTCCTTATTGTTCTACCTATCACGCTCTGTCAGCTAAATATCATTCCACGTGTATCACTCATTTACCACCAATACAATATACTCCTATTTATACATATTCAATGGACTTCTTAAGAAAAATATGAAGTATGAATAAAAGCGTTCAGACGAACCCGCATCCGACACCGTAGCTCGGCCCCTGAATATAGCATACATGCAATATTCCGAATAGTAAGAATTTACCTGTTATATAATGTCTAGACTAGAACGAAAAACAGAAAAAGATTTACCTGTTGAAGACAAGAATATTCGACTCTATTAAATTCTCCTTTGTTGATATGTTTGCTACCCTTCACAGACTGAAATTCTTATGTGATATACAAAATATGAAATATTTCAAGTATTTATTGGAATATACAGAAGAAATCTAGCCGAAACCAACTACGTACGTTAGGATTTATATACGGTCAGAACGGACCTACCCTTCTTATGACTAATCGAGGTTGGATAATGATAGACCACAATTCAGCCCCATATTGTATCGAGTCTCAATATGAAGTTAGGTTGTTGAACCCTTAATTCGAGGACCGGGCAAGGATGACGATCAATCAAGATCGATAACGAGCGGAACGAAGATCGAGTGGGATCGAAGGGGGTTCACCTGGTCAAGTAACGGTAAGCCGAAATGTCCGAGATCGAGCGAGGATCTCGGAGGGAATTTCGGTGCGTATCAAGTCGAGGTCAGATAATTAGCCAATCATGGGATTTCTTACTATATTTAGAATTATACCATAAGTAGAACTCCTCTACTATATAAAGGGGGTTCTAATAATTTTGTAATCATAACATTCACGCAGAACAAAGCAATATATTACATTTTATCTCTTAAGCTTTCAATATTCTGTTGCTCAATTTATATTTTCAATAGCATACTCATTTGGTTCGAGGGCAACCTATCTCGAGGGCCAAAACTAAGCATCACATTGGTTTGCATTATTTTTATTGACAGTCAATTTCTAATACCAATTCACATTATTCTTAGTTTGTACCTAGTGAAATCACATATTCTTAAAGTCACTTATAAATTTAATTGTTATCTGATTTTAAGGGTAAACAGTTTGGCGCCCTCTGTGGGGCTAAGAATAATAGTGATTGCCTGGTGCTAATTTTCGTAACACACAGTGTTTTACACTTGTTCTTGCAAGAATTTTTTATTCCAGGATAAGTATGTCGAACTCCCAGGCAGTACCCACATACATCGACAATGGCCTTGGTTTTCATAGCGAAAACGACAACATAACCGCCCCAGCGAATGAAGTGACTCCATTTGACCTCGATGGAGTTCCGATTGCAGTACCCATCGACGTCAGTTTCCATATTTCCAATAATGCAAATTTGACCGTCGACCTCAAAATAGCGTCCGCAAGGATGTTCGATCAGCCAGTCAGAACGCACATGGCGGTGAATAAGGCGGAATCAGCCTTCGAGTGATATTTGAGATGCTTCAGGCTCAATAAGCTGCAATAGCACAACTCCAAAACCAGAACCATGCACCAAGCAGAATTGGGCCTGAACCATCACATGAAGTTGTTCATAGGGCTAAATTAATGCCAAGAAGACCGAACAAAAATGAATCAGGGACCGATCCCGCTATCATAAAGATGCTTGAGGATCTAACAAAGCGGGTTGAATTAGGGGAGAAAAAAATCGAAGCAAACGATAAGAAGGTAGAAACATATAACTCCATAGTTGATCAAATTCTGGGGGCACCACCGATTTTGAAGGGCTTGGATTCAAAGAAGTTTGTACAAAAACCCTTCCCCCCGAGTACGGCTCCAAAACCAATTCCAAAAAAGTTCTGCATGCCGAAAATTCCCAAATACAATGGGACAACAAACCCCAATGAGTATGTCACTTCTTACACATGCGCAATTAAGGGGAACGATCTGGAAGCCGATGAAATTGAGTCCATGTAGTTGAAGGAATTTGGGGAGACCCTAGCAAAGGGAGTAATGATATGGTACCATAATCTTCCACCCAACTCCATTGATTTTTTTTCCATGCTCGCAGATTCCTTCGTTAAAGCATACGCCGGAGCCATAAAGGTCGAGACCAGGAAGTCGGAGCTCTTCAAAGTGAAGCAGAAAGATAACGAGATGCTCAGAGAGATTGTGTCTCGGTTCCAGATGGAACGCATAGAAATACCGCCAGTTGTCGATGATTGGGTTGTTCAGGCCTTCACTCAAGGATTAAATGTACGAAGTTTGGTGGCATCACAACAGTTAAAGAAGAACTTGATCGAATACCCAGCTGTCACCTGGGCCGATGTGCATAATCGATTTCAGTCAAAGATCAGGGTCGAAGAAGACTAGTTGGGAACTCCTTCCAGGTCTGTTCATCCTATCAGTCCCGTCGACAAAGTTAAAAGGGATATTGACCGGGAACCACAGTCAAACAGAGATCGTTACCAGCCATACAGTGGAGATCGGAGAAACAACGAGCCTGGACGCAACCCCGTCTGAGGTGATAGAAGAAATGATCGAGGTCAGAGCTCCCGAGGGCTGATGAGGAAGAGTGGTTTTGATAGGAATATCGAGCCCAAAGAAGCACCTTGCCTATAGGAGTACAACTTCAACATTGATGCATCAACTATCGTATCAGCCATCGAGCGCATCAAAGACATCAGGTGGCCTCGACCTCTGCCGGCCGATCCGGGTCAGAGAAATCCTAATCCAATGTGAAAGTACCATGGCACCCATGGCCATAGAACAGAAGATTGCAGGCAGCTGAGGGAGGATTAGCTTGGTTGTTCAACGAGGGGCATCTTCAAGAGTTCTTAAGCGATCGGGCTAAGAACCACTTTGGAAACAGAGATTCAAACAGACAGAATGAGCAAGAGGAGCCACAACACGTAATCCACATGATTGTTGGAGGGGTCGATACTCCATAAGGACCCATACTTAAGCACACCAAGGTGTCGATCACGAGGCAAAGTGAACTCGAGATTATGTACCGGAAGGGACCTTGTCTTTCAATGATAAGGATGTAGAGGGGATCTCACACCCACAAATGACGCATTAGTAATATCTGTTCTTATGAAAAAAAACTCAAGTTAAACGTGTTTTAATTGATCCAGGTAGCTCGGCCAACATTATTCGATCAAGGGTCGTAGAACAGCTCGTCCTACAGGATGAAGTTGTGCACGCAGCCCGAGTACTTAACGGCTTCAATATGGCATCTGAGACCACCAAAGGCAAAATAACTTTGGCAGTGAACGTGGTCAGGACCGTCCAAGAAATGAAGTTCCATGTGATCGCGGGTGACATGAGGTATAAAACCATGTTCGGAAGGCCATGGATCCATAATATGAGAGCATTACCCTCAACCCGTCACCTGATTTTGAAGTTTCCGACACCAAAGGGAGTTAAAACGGTCTACGGGGAGCATCCCGCCGCAAAGGAAATATTTGCAGTCGATGAAGTGATATCGGTATTGGCACTCTCTACAAAAGGATCATATCAAAGGGAAAATAGGAGGCCATATAGAAACCACAGACACTGGCCTTGACCCGATCGGAGAAGCAAGGGATCGACAAGGATGACGACTATTCGATCCCTTGATCCTTCATAATTCCCGATGACCCCGACGCCACCAATTCAACGGTCGAAGAGCTGGAACAGGTCATACTGATCGAACATTTGCCCGAACGAAAGGTATACCTGGGCAGGGCGTTAACCCCGAGCTCAGGAAAAACCTTATTCGATTCCTTTTAGCTAACATAGATTGCTTTGCTTGGTCCCATCTCGACATGATAGGGATCCCACCGGAAATCACTACTCATAAACTAAGCCTGGACCCGAGGTCCCATCTGGTGAAGCAAAAAAGAAGGCCACAGTCTGAAGTTAAGCATGCCTTCATCAAGGACGAGGTAACCAAACTTCTCAAAATATGATCCATTCGGGAAGTAAAGTATCCTGAATGGTTAGCAATTGTAGTGGTAGTCCCTAAGAAAGGAAATAAACTTAGGAAGTGTATAGATTATAAGGACCTGAATAAAGCATGCCCTAAGGATTCTTTTCCTTTGCCTAATATTGATCGTATGATCAATGCCACGGACGACCACGAGATTCTCAGTTTTATCAATGCCCACTCCGGGTACAACCAAATACAGATGAACCCGGACGATCAGGAAAAGACCTCGTTTATCACTAAGTACGACACATGTTGTTATGATGTAATGCCATTCGGACTAAAAAATGCTGGTGAAACCTATCAACGCCTAGTAAATCGAATGTTCGAAGAACAAATAGGAAAATCAATGAAAGTTTATATTGATGACATATTAGATAAGTCCCTGCGAGCAGAGGGCCATTTGAAGCATTTACAGGAAACTTTCGATATACTGAAGAGGTATAACATGAAGCCCAACCCAGAAAAATATGTGTTCGGGGTCGGCTCAGGCAAGTTTCTTGGATTCATGGTATCCAATCGAGAGATCGAGATCAACCCCGATAAAATCAAAGCTATCGAGGACATCACGGTAGTTGATAATATAAAGGTCATGCAGAGGCTAACGGGGCGCATAGCCGCCCTAGGATGATTCATTTCGAGATCCTCAGACAAGAGCCACCGATTCTTCTCGTTAATAAAGAAGAATGATTTCGCATGGATTTCAGAATTCCAACAGGTCTTGGAGGAACTAAAGTGGTACTTATCGAGCCCCCCGCTGCTTCACACACAAAAAGCAGACGAGAAGCTTTACTTGTATTTGGCAGTCTCCAAGATAGCGGTAAGTGGAGTCTTGGTCCGAGAAGAAAAAGGTACACAATTCCCTATCTATTATTGTAACGACCCGGTTGGTCGTTCCGTAGAATTTGCATTATTACTGTTGTTATAGCCATGTCATAGGTTGGTTATGCTTTTTATGATGTGTTAGATTTGGTTGGCTCGGGTTTAGAATGGCTGTAGTGAGAATTGAAACATTTAGTCTTTGAAAATAGCCTTATAGTTGGAAAAGTCAACTGAGAGTTGACTTATTGGTAAACGACCTCGGAATGCGGATTTTATGGCTCAGATAGCTTTGTTAGGTGATTTTAGACTTAGGAGTGTGTCTGGATTGTAAACTGGAGGTCTGTGGTAGAATTAGGCTTGAATTGGAGAAAGTTGGAAATTTAGAAGTTCTTAGGCTTGAATTCGACGTAGAACTGGTGTTTTGGCGTTGTTTTGGGTGTTCTGAAGGTTCGACTAAATTCGAGTTATGTAATGGGACTTTTTATAATGTTCGTGTGGGGTCTCAAGGAGCTCGGGTGAGTTTTGGATAGGTTTGGGCTGCGTTGTGCTCATTTTTCTTATGCTTCGGCGTCGTTTCTTCAAGCATAAATGATATCATATTGAACAAATGAGGTCCGATTACTATTTTCAATGAATTATTAGATCCGTATCGTAATTATGGACCCGTAACAAAAAGAATCGTCGAATTTGGACATCGTATGAAGATTTTATGGCCATTTTACCAAGGTTGCCAGGTTTTTCAGATTAATGACGAAATTGCCCCTGGCGGCGTATTAAAAACCTGCACTATTTGCAAATCTTAAAACCTACATATCTCCTTCATTATAAGGTCAAATTGAGTGATTCAAAAGCCTAAATTGATTAGAATTTCACAAGGAATCTATTGGGAGCAGTAACACGCGTGAACATTATATATAACGAGCAATCCGAGTTTTCTTCCAATTTTTTAACGGGAAGAAGCTTTTGAGGCGATTTTTAAGAGAGAAAATCAGTGTTCTTCATAGAGGTAAGTGTTTTGATCATTAAAACTCGTTTATGGGTGATTATAGAACATAATCTCAGCATTTAATTCATGAAAATCAGTAGAAAAGGGTGGGTTTAGGGCTTGAGATTATGAGACCTTTAAGGGTCGATTTGAGGGGTCAAACGGACTCCGATTTTAGCGTTCTTTATATGTACAGACTCGTGAGATGATGAAGAACATATTTGTATAAAAATTTCTGAGTTTCAGTACGCGTGCCCGGAGGTCGGGTTTTGACCAATTTCGGATTTTTGAGTTAAATTTGATATCTTTTGATTGGAATTCATTCCTTAAGCATAAATTGATGATGAAAATCTGAACTTGGTAGTTTTGGAGCCTTCGGAGGTTGATTCAAGAGGCAAGCGTGTTGCGGAATAGTTCCGGGCTAGTTTTGAGGTAAGTAATGTCTTTAAATCTTGTCCTGATGATATGAAACCCCGGACTATGCACCCTTTCACGAGTTTTGAAATGCAAAGGTTGAAACTTTGGAAACATCTTTCCTATTTAGGCGGCTATTGAGTTTCTAAATTGAATTTTAAGCCTATGCTTAACTAGTATTATTTTATTATGATATGATTTAGGTTGTAAGCCGTGTTTGGGGCCTAGTGCCGATCTGTTTTCCCCTTGGGAGTTGTGTTGACTATATTTTCCTCACTGATATGTTATGATTTTACACTCAGCATTTTCCTGATAAATTGTTTTGACACTCAGAGTATTTCGATACTATTTATTGAAAAATGAAACACTGGTTTGGGTCGAGAACCCGATATGTTTATGGCCTAAGGGAAAATTGAGAGTGTCTGACTGAGTGAGGCTTTCAGGCCTTATGAGAGAGGTGAGGAGGCTTCCAGGCCTCATGAGAGAGGTGAAGAGTCTTTCAGGCCTTATATGAGGGAGGCTTTTAGGCCTATGCTGTGAGGAGACTTTCAGGCTTTATATTGTTATAGCGCTTGGGCTGTAGGAGCCCCTCCGAAGTCTGTACACACCCCCAATGAGCGCATGTACCTATTGAGTGATGATTATTGCCCGCGGGTCTGATATTGAGTGATGATTGATACTGAGTGATGATTGTTACTGAGTGATTGAGAGAATGCCTGAGGGGCAACTATTATGAGAAATGATTTTGGCTCGAGGGGCAGATTTACGATGATTTTTACTAAGTTTTCGAACTATGATTTACTTCGTTTTCAAACTGGATTTTACTGAGAATTTTACTGAGATATACTAATATTACACTTGTTTCAAAGGATTTCTGGAAACTGATTTCGTACTTACTTATTTGATGAACACTACATGGTGACTTGGTGTTTTACTGGTTTTGTGAAATTGTGTATCTGTACTGTGTGTTTTATAATTCTCTTTCATTATTACTGAGTTGGCGTACTCATAAAGACTCTCTGTGCCCCTGTGCACAGATTCAGGTGACGGTCTGGAGCAGTAGTTGTTCTTGTTTGTTAGCTGCTGTTACGGGATTTCGAGGTAGCTGTCCAGCGTCCACAACTTCTCCACTTACCTTCCTTATTTTGTTTTAGTACTTGATTCAGAGACATATATTATAGTTTTAGCAGAGTTAGATTTATATATTCTTAGATGCTCGTGACTATTGACTCTAGTTCTTGGGGAGGTTTTGTTAGAGTTGTTAGACTGTCATTGGGGCGCTAAGACTTAATTATATTACTCCATGCTATGATTGTTGCTTATTATTAAATTATGAACTCTTATAATTGAACAAAAGCATAGTAATGTGATGATTGGCTAGCCTATTTCCACGATAGGTGCCATCACGGCCTGTTAGGATTTGGGGTCATGACAAGTTGGTATCAGAGCACTAGGTTACATAGGACTTAACAGTCATGAGCAGGTTCAGTAGAGTCTTGCGGATCGGTACGGAGACGTCTGTACTTATCTTCGAACGGCTGCAGAACCCTTAGGAAACATTCCACATTCTTGAATTCTTATCGTGCGAATCCATTTATTCAGCCAAAAGCGTAACTCTTTGAATTCCTTTCACGTACTCGAATGCGCACTCGAGTGCTTGGTATCAGTTGTGTGTCGGCGACTTGTGACTTCCATGGGTGAGATGTGATTTTTGACATGTTAATAATGGGCCAGTCGGAAGGACTTGAGGCCGGATTTTGTCTGTGGCTTGAGTACTGAGATTTCATTTGTGTGAGTGCATGTGTTGGGGGACTTATATGTCCGTGGTGTCCTTATTGATGAAACCTTGTGACTAGATGATTACGTGGTGAGGGCGATTGACAGTTAGATGTGTTCAGGTTGTTTGATTGTGACAAAATGAATTGGCGGGAGATGTGGCAAGAACCATTGATTATTGGACTTCTGTATTGATTTAGAATATTGCTTCGAGTTATGAGTATTGAAGGAGCTCTCATGTAGTTTAGTTGTGGAAGTGAAGTGATTTTTCCTGTTATGTTCTGAGTTCCTGTGATGTCTTTTGAGCTGACCAATGCCCCAACAGCGTCTATGTATTTGATTGCAGGTGTATTCAGCCGTGTTATAACACCTTTGTTATTGTATTTATTGATGGCATCTTGTCGTACTCTCGTATCCAGGGATAGCATACTCGGCATTTGATGATGGTATTACAAGGATATAGGGAGGAGAAGCTTGTGCGAAGTTCTCCAAGTGTGAATTTTTGGCTCAGTTCAGTAGCATTCTTGGGATATGTGGTGTCTAGTGAAGGTATCCATGTGGTCAGACGAGTGTGTGTAGAGCTTCCAGAAGCTCAAGATTTCCTTGACCACAACCCCAGTGTTAGTATTGTCATCAGCTTCAGGTTCTTATACTGCTAAATGGGATGTCTTGAGGGCAGGTAGTGGTTGTGTTCTACTGTAGGAAGGTATAGTCATCGTGTGATAGCTATGATTTTCATAAGTGTATTGGGAGATATCATTTTGAGGTTAAGCAGGAAGGGGTATCTCCTGCGAGTTGTCCTGAGGTGTGTGACCCTTATGTTTATCTATAGTAAGTTCTCTCTATCAGTAAATGGTGTATGTTGTAAATTGAGTTAAGAACGCTTGTGGGAGTTGGCATGACCATTTCAATGGTGAATGCGAGAGTTGCATTTGATATGAGTGTTAGATGATTTGGGCCATATAAGCTTATGGAGGATTTAGTTGAACCCCACCACAGTAGGGTAGCAGTGATAATGTGTGGGCATAGTGAGTTATTGTTTGTCTTGATCCTTGGCTTTGAGCCAAGTGGGGCAGTTTGTTATTGATAAATTGATTACACGACTATGTGTTGTATTGGTTTCAGTTCGAGGTATGTTGGTGAATCAGTTATGGCCGGCAGAGGTGGAGTTTGGGAATGACTCGAGTAATGGAACTTCTTCGATACAGGTTGTAATGTACTTTACGGATAATGGAATTTATTGGATGATTAAGTTGTACTGGTAAGTGTAGTGTATACAATATATGAGTGTTCTTGTTGCTTCAAAGATGTGGATTACTTTTCTAGTATATGGATTGCAAGCGGGGTCAGGTTGTTCTGTTTACTTGGTTAGTGTAATTGAAACTGCGTAGAGTAAATGACGTTCAAGAATGGTTCAGACGGATTCAAGGTTATATGTAGCGATCGAGGATCTTCAAGGTGTGAGAAGTGTTAGAACTGAGATTTACGGGGAAGGTGTCAAGGCTTGTTGTGTATTTTCATTATCATGGATTCCATCCATCAGTATCAGGAAAGTGAAGGTAATGACTTTAAATTCGCAGGAAGTCTCATCAGGGTAAGTATTTCAAATCAGGTGTTTTGGGGGGATATTGAGGGAGTACTCAGCGGCTTATGAGCCTTAGACTGTATATTTTATGCTCGGGTTTCGTGCGGTGAGTCTGGATTGAGAATTGCGGTATTATGGCAAGAAAAAGTATCAATTCGAAGGTAAGTCAGAAGGAACTTGAATGAATAGGACAGCTTTGTAGTAGGTCGGATCGACATGATAAACAATAAGGGATATGATTAGTTCTGTGGGTGTTATGAAGTAATGAGTTGTTATAGGTGTTTCTTAGCAATTCTCTTGGGATTTGGTGGCATGCGTAGCTTGGTTGAGTTAGAAGGATTCAGTCCTGGCGGTTTGGTGTTGTACAAATGTGATTCGGGAGTTCTTGATGGTTTCTACCACGGTTAGAGATGTATATTTCTACTGGCGTGAGGGCCATGTGATGTATAGTGATTTTGCTTCTAGATGGGATCAAATGGAAAGTTCTTGGCTAGTTGGGTACGTAGTTGTTTATTGCTAGGAAGGAGCATGAAGTTCTCATATTTATCATAGGATTGCATGGCTTTTGCGGTATTTTGTGTATAGTGGAGAGTGGCATATGCGAGGTCACGGTTCAGTTCTAGAAGGAAGGTCAGAACTGGCAGTTTCAGATGACTAGGTAGGTGATACCACCATTGGGTGGCTTGATGAGGGTATACATTCCAGAAAGGGCAATGTGTGGAGTTAAGGGTACTTTATTAGTATTGCGACGCTTTCTTATTGGATCGACTGTTGATATTCAAGTTTGCTCAGGGGCACAGAATAATTCTAGGAGTATCCCCCGTGGAATGATTAAGTATTGGAGACATGTTATATATTCGGGTGGTGCAGTCGGGATCAGATATGGTAATTGGTGCAGTTTATGGATTTTGAGACTGGGAGTTCTCATGAACAAGTTATTTTGTGGTTGTAGATCGTGAAGATGCGAGCAATGTTAGTCAGATGTTAGCTATGTGCCATGACTCAGTCATTGTGAACTTTCGAAGAGTTATCTATCTATTGTGGGTGACCAGAGATGATTTAGAGTTATTGATAGGCCTGGTATGGGTGTGTGTGTGTTTTGCAACAGTTCAGAATTGTTGACTACGAATTGCTATGGTTGAGAGATTTACCATTTGATTGTCATTGAGCTTATTCGTGTTTTAGAGTGATCTATGGGTTGCATTTCGGTGTTTTGAGGAGTGGCGATCATTGGTTATATGTACATAGGTTGCGGTTCTATAGGGGCTTTATAGTGAGGATAGAGTAAGGTAAGTAAATGGGATGTTTCCTGGTGAGATGTATAGGTTATGTTCTTTCTGATTCGGGTGGCATGTAATCTTCCGATTTCCCCGTGGTTATGGCAATGCATTTTGAGTACTTGATGTCGAATTTCTCATGGTTATTGATTTTGAGCAAGGTGGCTTGAAGTATTTCACGTGGTCCAGCGGTTGGATGGGATCACGGCTTGTAGCGGAGTTAAGTGGATGTATGATCCTTGGTGTCGAATTCGAGTGTTATGGTCTCACGATGTATACAAGGATTTTAGCATGATGCGGTATGGTAAGTGTTAGTGGCAGGATAGTCCTCTCGTATGAGTCTTCTTTATTTTTTAAATTGAGGTTTTTGGATGTTGTTATTGAGCGCACGAGTTGCACAAGTTATGGCTATGGATGGTATTGATCCTGATCAGACGAATGGTGCTATTTTCTACGTGTTTCTTTCATCATCGGCAGTATATGGAAGTGTTAGAGCGATGCATTATTTTTATAAAAGGGTATGCACGGTATTGAGTTGTTTGAGCAGCTATGGTGATTAGGAGCTATCGCTATGGGTGCTTGAGTCATGCGATATATTATTTGATTTCATATTGGGTTATGGATATGGCTTGATACAGCGTGGTCAGACTATTTCAGCTTATAGTCGCAGAAATTTGATCTTGCAAATTATTTCAAAAGTGAAAACTTGGTTCTAAGGTTTATGGGTCAAAATTGGATTTCGAAATTTCAACTGTGTTATGCTATTAGACCTATATGGGGTAAGGTGACATGGGATCACCTCCGAATATGTGCATGGTAGGTTACACGACAATTTTGGTGGTTTTCGAACAACTCTAGGCACGTTCGAGGACGAATGTATGTTTAAGTGGGGGAGAATGTAACGACCCGGTTGGTCGTTCCGTAGAATTTGCATTATTATTGTTGTTATTGACTTGTCATAGGTTGGTTATGTTGTTTATGATGTGTTAGAGTCGGTTGGCTTGGGTTTAGAATGGCTGTGGCGAGAATTGAGACATTTAGTCTCTAAAAATAGCCTTATAATTGGAAAAGTCAACTGAGAGTTGACTAATTAGTAAACAACCTCGGAATGCGGATTTTATGGCTCAGATAGATTCGTTAGGTGATTTTAGACTTAAGAGTGTATCCGGATGGTAAATTGGAGGTCTGTGGTAGAATTAGGCTTGAATTGGAGAAAGTTGGAAATTTAGAAGTTCTTAGGCTTGAATTCGACGTAGATCTGGTGTTTTGGTGTTGTTTTGGGTGTTCCGAAGGTTCGACTAAATTTGATTTCCTTAATGGGACTTGTTAGAATGTTCGTGTGGGGTCTCAAGGAGCTCGGGTGAGTTTTGGATAGGTTTGGGCTGCGTTGTGCTCGTTTTTCTTATGCTTCGACGTCGTTTCTTCAAGCATAAATGATATCATATTGAACAAATGAGCTCCGATTACTATTTTGAATGAAGTATGCAAAAAGAATCGTCGAATTTGGACATTGTATGAAGATTTTATGGTCATTTTACCAAGGTTGCCAGATTTTTCAGGTTAATGACGAAATTGCGCCTGACGGCGTATTAAAAACCTGCACTATTTGCAAATCTAAAATCCTTAATATCTCCTTCATTATAAGGTCAAATTGAGTGATTCAAAAGCCTAAATTGATTAGAATTTCACAAGGAATCCATTGGAAGGAGTAAAACGCGTGAACAGTATATATATAACGAGCAGTTCGAGTTTTTTCCAACTTTTGAACGGGAAGAAGCTTTTGAGGCGATTTTTAAGAGAGAAAATCAGTGTTCTTCATAGAGGTAAGTGTTTTGATCATTAAAACTCGTTTATGGGTGATTATAAAACATAATCTCAACATTTAATTCATGAAATCAGTAGGAAAAAGTGGGTTTAGGGTTTGAGATTATGAGACCTTTAAGGGTCGATTTGAGGGGTCAAACGAACTCCGATTTTAGCGTTCTTTATATGTACGGACTCATGAGATGATGAAGAACAGATTTATATAAAAATTTCTGAGTTTCGGTACGCGTTTCCGGTGGTCAAGTTTAAACCAATTTCGGTTTTTTGAGTTAAATTTGATATCTTTTGATTGGAATTCGTTCCTTAAGCATAAATTGATGATGAAAATCAGAAATTGGTAGTTTTGGAGCCTTCGGAGGTTGGTTCGAGAGGCAAGCGTGTTGCGGAATAGTTCCGGGCTAGTTTTGGGGTAAGTAATGTCTTTAAATCCTGTCCTGATGATATGGAACCCCGGACTATGCACCCTTTCACGGGTTTTGAAATGCAAAGGTTGAACTTTGGAAACATCTTTCCTATTTAGGCGACTATTGAGTTACTAAACCGAATTTTAAGCCTATGCTTAACTAGTATTATTTTATTATGATATGATTTAGGTTGTAAGCCGTGTTTGGGGCCTAGTGCCGATCTGTTTTCCCCTTGGGGGTTATGTTTACTATATTTTCCTCAGTGATATGTTTTGATTTTACACTCAGTATTTTCCTGATAAATTGTTTTAACACTCAGAGTATTTCGATACTATTTATTGAAAAATGAAACATTGGTTTGGGTCGAGAACCCGGTATGTGTATGGCCTGAGGGAATATTGAGAGTGTCTGATTGAGTGAGGCTTTCAGGCCTATATTGTGAGGAGGCTTTCAGGCCTTATGAGAGAGGTGAGGAGGCTTTCAGGCCTTATGAGATAGGTGAGGAGGCTTTCAGGCCTTATGAGAGAGGTGAGGAGGCTTTCAGGCCTCATGAGAGAGATGAGGAGTCTTTCAGGCCTTATATGAGGGAGGATTTTAGGCCTATGCTGTGAGGAGGCTTTCAGACCTTATGTTGTTATAGCGCTTGGGCTGTAGGAGCCCCTCCGGAGTCTGTACACACCATCAGTGAGCGCAGGTACCTATTGAGTGATTATTATTGCCCGCGGGGCTGATACTGAGTGATGATTGATACTGAGTGATGACTGTTACTGAGTGATTGAGAGAATGCTTGAGGGGTAAGTGTTACGAGAAATGATTTTGGCCCGAGGGGCAGATTTACGATGATTTTTACTAAGTTTTCGAACTATGATTTACTTTGTTTTCAAACTGGTTTTTACTGAGAATTTTACTGAGATATACTGATATTACACTTGTTTCGAAGGATTTCTGGAAACTGATTTCATACTTACTTATTTGATGAATATTGCATGGTGACTTGGTGTTTTACTGGTTTTGTGAAATTGTGTATCTGTACTGTGTGTTTTATAATTCTCAGACTGTGAATATTTTTATTACTACTGAGTTGGAGTACTCATAAAGACTCCCTGTGCCTCTGTGCATAGATTCAGGTGACAGTCTGGAGCAGTAGTTGTCCTTGTTCGTTAGCGGCTATTTCGAGATTTTGAGGTAGCTGTCCAACGTCCACAGCTTCTCCACTTCCCTTCGTTATTTAGTTTTAGTACTTGATTCAGAGACATATATTATAGTTTTAGCAGAGTTATATTTATATATTCTTAGATGCTCATGACTATTGACTCCAGTTCTTGGGGAGGTTTTGTTAGAGTTGTTAGACTGTCATTGGGGCGCTAAGACTTAATTATATTACTCCATGCTATGATTGTTGCTTATTATTAAATTGAGAACTCTTATAATTGAACAAAAGCGTAGTAATGTGATGGTTGGCTAGCCCAGTTCCACGATAGGCACCATCACGGCATGTGAGGATTTGGGGTCGTGACAATTATGTTAGTCGGACCTTAGGCGAGGCAGAAACCAGATATCCACACCTAGAGAAACTGGCGCTAGCTTTAATAAGCGCCTCTAGAAAATTAAAACCATATTTTTAATGCCATCCAATATGTGTTGTAATGACTTATCCACTTTGAAATATTTCGCATAAGCCAAAACTTTCGGGCTGGTTAGCCAAATGGGCCATAGAAATCAGCGGATACGATATTGAATATCGACCCCGAACGGTCATCAAGTCTCAAATCTTAGTAGACTTTGTGGCCGACTTAACACTGGCCCTCGTACCCGAAGTTGAAAGAGAAGTGTTCGTAAAATCAGGTACATCTTCGGGAATCTGGACCCTCTTTACGACTGTGCTTCGAACGTAAAAGGGTCTGGACTCGGTATCGTACTAAAACCACCCAAAGGTAACGTAGTTAGACAATCTATCAGAACTACGAAATTGTCTAACAATGAGGCCGAATATGAGGCCATGATTGCAGGGCTCGAGCTAGCCAAAAGATTGGGGGCGAAGGTGATCGAATCCAAATGCGACTCCCTCCTCGTCGTGAACCAGGTTAATGAGACCTTTGAAGTCCGACCGAATGCAGAGGTACTTGGATAAGCTACAAATGACTATGCATATATTCAAGGAGTGGACCTTGCAATATGTGCCTCGAGATCAGAACAATGAGGTTGATGCTCTCACAAACTTAGGGTCATCGGTTGAAAATGACAAACTCAATTCGGGGGCTGTCTTACAACTCATGAGATCTGTGATTGAAGAAGGTCACACCGAGATAAACTCCATGAGTTTGACCTGGGGTTGGAGAAACAAATATGTAGATTATTTAAATAATGGAAAGCTACCATCATATCCAAAGGGTTTGAGGGCTCTATGCACAAAGGCAGCACGATTCACCTTGTCCGAAGACGGAACGTTGTATAGGAGGATTTTTGATGGTCCGTTAGCAATATGTATGGGACCGGGAGATACTAAATACGTCCTAAGGGAAGTCCACGAGGGCACTTGCGAAAATAATTTTGGTGCCGAATCATTGGTCCACAAAGTGATCAGATCTGGATACTATTGGATAGACATGGAGAAAGATACAAAGAAGTTTGTTCGAAAATGCGACAAATGCCAAAGGCATGCGCCAATGATCCATCAACCGGGGGAACAGCTCCATTTGATCTCATCCCCGTGTCCGTTCATGAAATAGGGAATGGACATTGTCGGTCCTCTTCCATTGGCCCCAGGTAAAGCTCAGTTTATCTTATTTATGACTGATTATTTTTCTAAGTGGGTTGAAGCACAGCTTTCGAGAAAGTCAGAGAAAAGGAAGTCATAGACTTTATTTGAGACCACATCATATGTCGATTTGGGATGCCCTCCGAGATTGTATGTGATAATAGAAAACAATTCATCGGCAGCAAGGTAACTAAATTTCTCGAGGATCACAAGATCAAAAGGATACTATCAACACCTTATCATCCCAGTGGGAATGGACAAGTCGAATCGACCAACAAAACCATCACTCAGATTCTTAAGAAGAGTGACCGACGCCAAACGGAAATGGAGAGATATACTACCCGAGGTTCTTTGGGCATATCGCAGAACATTGAAGTCTAGTACCGGGGCCCCCCCGTTCTCATTAGTTTATAGCGTAGAAGCTCAATTCTGGTCGAGGTCGGAGAACCTAGCATCAAATTTTGATATGCAACAGAAGAGTCAAATAACGAGGCCATGAATACGAGCCTAGAATTGTTGGATGAAAGACGCGAAGACGCCCTCGTCCGATTGGCCGCCCAAAAATAGCGGATCTAAAGGTACTACAATCGAAGAGCCAATCTTCGACATTTTAACATCGGGTACTTGGTGCTAAGAAGAGTCACCCTCAACACCCAAAATACGAATGAAGGAAAACTGGGTCCAAACTAGGAAGGACCATACCTGATTCTCGAAGTCACCGAAAAAGGATCCTAAAAGCTCAGAATAATGAAGGGGGAACAACTACCTAGAAATTGGAACATATCACACCTAAAACGATACTACTTCTAAGGTACGGCCCTTTCCATTTTTATTTCCCTTTTAAACTAACTCTTGCAGGTAGTCAACCAGAAACGGTGACGGATTTTTCAACACGAAGTCTTTAGGTCTGAAAGCACGTGTTGCACTCTTTTTTCCTTAGACCGATTTTGTCCCAAATGGATTTCCAGCGAGGGTTTTAATGAGGCAACCATGGATCGTGCTAACTTAGAACAATTCAACAGTATTTGAGACTCTTTTGAAATCAACCCCAAATACTGGGGGCATTGCCCTCGAATGTCAACTTTTTTGCGAGAAAATTACTTCACAATAACGGGGTCTCGATAGGTGAAATTTGTAAGGGCCAAACATTTAACAGAACAATGCCCACATAGGTTGCTCGAGCCCTGGCACAGAACATGTACGCATGTCTAATCATTTTTCGCAAGAATAAATATAAGTATTTTTCCTTTCCAATATCTAATGCCTTAGAAAAAGTTTCTCCACTTTACAATTCCATACTTTCGATCTATTATGGAGACAGGCTTAAGGGTCGATCATAACCAGAGTTCGAATAATCACCCCCACACTCGGGGACTGCCGTTCAAAAAGTAAATTCGAACAAGATCGAGTTATTGAAACGTCGAGGTCATAAGACCTTTTAGGCAATCCCCGAATTTTAAAGGCCACGGCCACCCCATTCGGGGACTATTACTTCGGGAAAGCTCGAAGTAAAATGGGAAAATAAGCCCAGCGGGCAGATCCTGTACTAAGAGGCTATGGCCGATTAACACGATTCGGAGACGTCTGAATTTCGTAACAAAATAGGCCTTCGAATTCTTTCATAATCGGTTTTAAAGGCTATCCCCGGCAAAGTCATAAAGGCTTCGATAATATCGACCTTCAAAAACTCTAATGAATGAAAAAGTTGTTCGAACTCTCAATGATTTTTTATTATTCCATTCTAAGGCATTCTAAGTTTTGTAAAAACGAATGATAAAAACTTTTATGAGCCAAAAAGGATGGAAAGCCTTACATATATAAACAATCTTTTTACAAAGGCCGGATCAGCCAAATACAAAAATACAAAGGCCTAAGGGCTGCTTTTACTTCGAGTTCAAGAGATCATTCTCGCTCGACTAAAAAACCTAAGGGTTACCTTATTTCGAGTTCGAGAAGGCACTCTCTCAATCATAGCCTAAAGGCTATATTGATTCGGTTTCAAACAAATTGAATACGACTTTGTTATTTTATAAGACATTTCAACTTTTGCAAAAGGGAAGAAAGGTTTTATATATACTTCATAAATTAGTAACAAAGGCAACACGGCCCGATGAAAGTTCTTTACAACGGCCCAAAAATGGCCCCAGAAAAAAGTACAAAAAGAATAAAGTAAAATTACACTAAGTCCTAAAAGGCTTGGTCTCCATCGGATGCAGCATCTCCGTCCTTAAAATTTTATTCTTCGAACTCGTTGAGGCCGTCGGAGTCATCTTCGGGGAAGGACAGCTTTCGAGCCCAGTTTTCACCTGCTCGGGCATTATCAATCTCGGCCGCAATGTTGAACTTTTGGGTTTGAGCATCCTCTAGGGCCTCCCTCCGAGCTTGCCACTTCGCATTGTAGATCATGCTTCTGGCTTTGGTCTGGATGGCCTCAACGTTGATTTTGAACTAGGCCACCTTTTCATCAGCCTTGATGCCGGCCTCGGCTACCTCAAATTTAGACTCCTCGAGCTTGTTGGCGGCTAGTTGAGACTGAAGCTCTTTGATCTTCTCGGTCTGCACCGAGCTTTTCTCTTTCTTAGATCGAAGATGAGTCTCGGCCGAATCCAACTGAGCCTGGACAGCCTCTTTCATCGTGACCAGGATATCCATGTTTCCTTTGAAAACCCCGGCCTCGGCCCGTACATCATCCACCTGCTTGCTGAGCCGATCGATCTGCTCGAGCCTCTATCGGATCTGCAGAATTGGGTCATTACTTATTATCTCTAATTCAGCATCACTATTATGGAGCATTCGGAATACCTGTTCTGCCCTGTCGATATGCTCCTCCCGAGATGCAACCAAATCAGCCTGGAGTCTTTCACTAAGGAACCTATAAGTATCTCTCTTCTCAGTAAGGCTCCGAACTTCGTCCTTGTGCTCATCTCGGACTTTGACGAAGGCTTTATGGTGCAACACCGAAGCCTACAAGTAAAGAAAAAAGTGTTAAGGGAAATCTACATACAAAGAAAGTAAGGGATAAAGCCTCGAAGGTTGCCCGAATTAGTGCGTGTTTGGCCTCGTTGAACAGGCAGGCGGCCCCCTCGACATTCATCATCGCTTGGTCTCTTTGGACACCAAGCCTCTCAGATAGCTGGCGACCCCGACCGGGGGGGAGGGGGGGAACTCGAGCATCTTTAGGGACGATCAGTACGAGATGTCGTTTGTGGTTGGGGTTGGCACTCGGAGCCAAAAATTTGTCTACCAGTTTCAAGCTTGATGGAGATCCAGTTTCCCCCCGCGATGGTACCTTCCTCGGCACCGATATGTCACAAAAGCTGGGGATATCCTCAGAAGTATCCGCCTCGAGCCCGTCGAAGAAACCATGAAGTTCAACCCGCTGATCTTCCAGCATGTTGGCCTCTCGAATCATGGAATCTAAAATTTGGGGGGAGTCAGAAATGTCAACCACCCCGAGCTCGACCCCAGGGGCCTCTTCTATTATTTAGGTAGCCTTGCCTCGAGATTCTCCCTCCGCAATATTTGATGGGGACGGAGTGACTTCTGGATCAGGGATCTCTGTTCAAGTTCCCTTGTTGATTGCCTTCGGCTCGGAGGACTTCTATGTCAAAACTGTATCCCGCGGACGAGCTACCATCTCGGTTTCTTCTTCTTCTTATTCTTCCTCTTAGGACTCGTCCATTAACTGGCGGACTGATTCCAAAGATAAGGGAATAACATTTCCCTTGGGCTTGCAAGGCTTCCTCGCCGGTCTCTTCTTTTACGAACTCAGGGGACTCGGAGCCCTTTTCCTCGTTTTCTCCTTAGACGGCTTCGGAGTTGATGCTTTAGGGAGGATTTCTTCTTCGTCGGAAGGAGGTCTCATCGAGACACCTTCCCGAGACCTGCAAAGAAAAGGAAGCAAGTTAGTTAAGATAAGTCTGAAATAACAAACAGTGAGAACATAAGTTTACCATGGTTGTCAGCCTCCTATCGACCCTTGGGAAGCTCCATCCAAGCCCGTTCTAAGTAGGGCCTCTAAGACACTAGGCACTTGACCCATCTTCTTAACTCCAGAACCGGGTTTGATATTTGGGCCACAACTGCAATAACAAAATAAAAATAAACAAAGGTTGAAGGAAGTAAAAATGGAAAAACAAGGATTCAAGGTAAAGACACTTACGGTTAAAGTTCCACCTCTGTGGGAACCGCATATCTTCCGTAGAGACTAGGTCCGATGTCCTTATTCGGACAAACCTTTTGTTGGCCCAAGAAATTGTATGGTTTTGAAAATTGACAAAGGAACTCAAAGATGAACCAGGTCCATCATTGGAGACATAGACACATGCAGAGTTAAGGCGCGTGAGGTGCACATGCAGGAGATAAATGAAATCTGGGAAATAAAGAGATATCTCCTGATCGAAAAGATTGCAAAATGATAAGGAGAAGGACTCCTTATTCAGTAAGAACAGAATCAAAGATAAGGAAGGATTCGAGGAGTTGAGTTTAACTAGAACTCTTCCACCAAGGAAGAGTAGCATTAGAACTTTAGTAAATCTCTAGTCTACTAATCCTATATATTGAAGATTGCTCTTACTGTACACACAAGAACAAAAGCAGAAGTTAAGCAAGAATTGAGAGCAAAATTAGCAAGGAAAATTTTGCAAGCAGTTCGTGTGAGATTTAAGTGTCGACTCTGAAGCTACTTGGACCAGCTAGAAGAACCAGTTCCAACTGTTGTCTTATAGTCTAGTTTACTTGTATTAGGTTATTTCAACTTGTACCTTTCAGCTTTATCTGGAAGCATCTGTAATAGGTACTATGTGTTTCAAGTTATAGCTAACTTGAAGTTTGTCGCAAATAGCTAGAGGCTAGTTTGCGACAAAGGGATTAGAGGTAATCCTAGGTTTACAAAAGAGTTTTTGTAATGCTGTTTGGCTCACTGATTTAGTAAGAGTTTGGGAAAATCCTATTGGGAAGTAGGTCGTGATTTTTTCACCTTTTGAGCCAAGTGTTTTCCACGTAAAAATCTATGTGTTCTTTATTTTCTATATTTATTATCCCACAAACAGTAGAGGTTGGAACACATAGAAGAACCTGGTCCTTCTATAACTAGTGCACGCGAAAATCGGACACCACACAAATCACCCCCCCCCCCCCCGTGTGGTATTGACTTATAGAACATNAAACCGCTAGGCCTCAACTCTTCAATGGCCAGTACTACTCCTGGTGGAAGAACATGATGAGAGATCATATAATTGGTGAAGACTATGATCGATGGGACATAGTTACTGACTGTCCTTTGGCCACCATGAAGAAGAATGCTGAAGGAGTAGACGTTCCAAAGAGAAGAGCTGACTGCACTGCTGAGGATTTGAGAAAGTGGGAGAAGAATGCTAAAGCCAAGAAAGGGCTTGTGTGTGGACTTGGTCCAGATGAGTACAGTAGAATTCAAAGTTGTACTACTTCCAAGGAAATTTGGGACACTTTGCAAGTGGCTCATGAAGGAACTGCTCAATATGGGAGTTTCTCTATGAAGGAAGGAGAGACCATTCAAGAGATATACACTAGGTTCACTACACTGACTAATGAACTAAAATCTCTTGGAAGGAATCTTCTTGAGGAAGACAAGGTTGAGAAGATTTTGACAAGGGTTCTACCAGTCTCTTGGGAAAGCAAGATCACTGCAATTCAAGAATCCAAGAACATTGCAACTCTTAAACTGGATGAGCTAATTGGAAATCTTACTGCCTATGAACTTAGAAGGCAGACAATGAAGATGGATGTTCCCAAGAAGGAAAGGAGCCTGGCACTGAGAATCACTCAAGGAGCAGATCTGGGAGAAGATGAAATGGCTATGATCACCAAGGATTTCAAGAAATATCTTATGAGAGGAAAAGGCTTCTCAAGAGGTGGAAACTACAGCAAGGCAAGGGTACCGTAAAAAATGACTAATGAGGGCTGCTACAAATGTGGGAAGACTAATCATCACATCAATAACTGCCTTCAGTGGGAAGTTGAATGGAAAAAGGGAAGGTCTGAACGAAGGAACCTAAAGAAGGAACAGGTTCATCCCAATAAAAACAAAGTATCAACAAAGGCAATGGTCGCTGCTTGGGGAGAAAGTTCAGATGGGGAGTCAGATGATGAAGATGAAGATGAACAAGCACTTATGGCAATTGGTGAATCAGATAAGGAATCTCATGAGAAAGCTGAGGTAAGTATATTTCATCTCAAAGACAAGATTAAGTTCTTGTCCAAAGAAAACTCTTTGAATTACTGATAGACTTTATTGATAAATCTAAAGTAATTAATAAAGAAAAGGAACATTCGTCTAAGGAGTGTGTAATTTTAAAAGCAAAGTGTAAAAACCTGGAACTCAGAGTAAGTAAGACTGTGAGTGAAAACACTGCTCTAAAGAACCAGGTTCATCCACTAGAGAAAAATGTCCTAGAGTTAAAATCTGAAAATCTAAAACTAAGACTAGGAACTAGTAAGAAGATAGCTGACAACTCTCAACTCACCTTATAAGAAAACGTAGGTAAACTAAAAGATGAGTTGTATAGGAAGGATGAACAGATAAGAGTGTTGAAGGAGGAACTTGGTAAGGTCAAGCATGAACTAAACAGAACTTGTAAATAGAAAAGATCTTCCGATGCTTTGACATGGCTAAAGGAACATCGTAGTAGAAATAGGAGAGGACTTGGCTTTAGGATTCAGCTGCCTAAATGGGATCCTAAAAGCATGTACCTCACCCTTCCTGAGAACAAAATTTGTACCCACTGTGGTAAGACTGGTCACTACAAAAGTGAATGCAATGCAAAAGAGCAGGCCAGTCAAAAGAATAAAAGTTTTGTTCGAGGGAAGAACTAGTTACCAAATTGGGCTAAAAAGAATTTAATTCACCCTTTTGCTTACAGAAAGGGACCCAAACTAGTTTGGGTTCTCAATACTAACCCCTGATTTTCTTTTGTAGGTTCAAGTGAAAGGAAGTAGCCAAATATAGTACATGGATAGTGGGTGCTCAAAACACATGACTGGTAACAAGGACTAGTTCCTTTCACTTGAGGACCTCAAAGGAGGAAATGTCTCCTTTGGAAATGGAAATAAAGGTGAAATCATTCGGGTTGGTAAGGTAGGTAAGTATGACACACGTTCCATTGAGAATGTCTACCTGATAGATGGCTTGAAATATAGCCTAATCAGCGTGTCAAAACTGTGTGACAGAGGTAACTTGGTAGCATTCACCTCTACAAAATGTTTTGTAATAAATCTTATCACTGACAAGATTGTTTTGAAGGGAAAAAGAGTGAATATATACATCATAGATCTGTCCACACTTTCAGAAAATGAATTAACATGCTTAAGTGTGCTGGACAGTGATCCCCTCCTTTGGCATAAGAGACTTGGACATGCAAGTCTAAGTCAACTCAACAAACTAGTCTCCAAGGACATAGTGATAGGTCTACCTAACATTAAGTTCAAGGAGGATAAAGTTTGTGAGGCTTGTGCAAGGGGGAAGTAGGTAAGATCCTCTTTTAAAAGTAAGAAAGTAGTAAGTATCATCAGAACAATGGAACTGGTCCATATGGATCTTTGTGGTCCTATGAGAACCTTAAGCAGAGATGGTAAGAGATACGTGATGGTGCTTGTTGATGACTATGCTAGATTTACCTGGACATTTTTTTCTAATATCTAAAGATGAGGCATTCGACATGTTTACTTCTTTTGTTAGAAAAATTCCAAAACAATTAGGAAATCAACTTGCATCAATTAGATCTGGTCATGACACACTGAATTTGAAAATGCTAAATTTGCTGGTTCTTTTTATGAGCATGGCATAGATCACAACTTTTGTGCCCCTAGAACTCCACAACAAAATGGAGTGGTTGAAATAAAGAATAGATCACTTGAAGATATGTCTAGGAATATGCTTCTTTCTAGTAAACTACCTCATAGCTTCTGGGAAGAAGCTATTAATACTTCATGCTATATCATAAATAGGTGCATGACTAGACCACTTGTAAAGAAGACTCCCTATGAGTTACTTAATGGGAGAAAGCCCAATATATCCCACCTTAGGGATTTTGGTTTCAAGTGCTCTGTGCACAACAATGGTAAAGACTCCCTAGGTAAGTTTGATCCCAGAATTGATGAGGGAGTATTCTTGGGATATTCTTCACATAGTAAGGCTTATAAAGTTTATAGCAAAAGAACTATGTGTGTTGAAGAAAGTGTATATGTAGATTTTGATGTAACTAACATTCTTTCTGAGAGGCGGGACAAGAGGATGAAGAAATTGGGTTGGTCAGAAACTTAGTCCAAATTGGAGAAACACTGGAGGAAGGAACAGGTTCAACCATCCCAGACAAAATGACAGGGGGAATAGAACCAAATAATTCTCAATTCATTGCAACCTGTGCCTAAGCTTGTTCCACAGCAACAAGGCATTGAAGGAACTTCAAAGAGTAACCGGTTGGTTGTGAAACCTTATAGATACCAAAGTTCTCACCCTATTGAGAATATTATCACTGATCCAACCTCTGAAATCAAAACCAGTTCTTCTTTGAAAAATCTTTGTTCTTTTGATGCCTTTCTATCTCTTATTGAACCTAAAAATGTTATTGAGGGTTTGCAGGATGCAGACTGGGTAAATGCAATGCAAGATGATCTCAACCAATTTGAAAGAAGTCAAGTTTGGCATGTGGTGCCAAGACCCTTGGATAGATCAGTAATTGGCACAAAATGGATCTTCAGAAACAAACTTGATGAAGATGGAACAGTTACAAGAAACAAGGCAAGATTGGTGGTTCAAGGATATAGTCAGGAGGAAGGCATAGACTATGATGAAACCTTTTCTCCAGTGGCAGGAAGCAATAAGACTCCTCATAGCCTTTGCTGCTCACATGGAATTCACCCTTCACCAGATGGATGTCAAGAGTGCCTTCCTAAACGGCTATCTAAAAGAAGAAGTGTTTGTCAAGCAACCTCAAGGGTTTGAGAACAATGAGAATCCAGATCATGTGTACAAACTTGACAAAGCACTGTATGGACTCAAGCAAGCTCCCAGAGCTTGGTATGAAAGATTATCAAAATTCTTGCTTGAGCATGACTACAAGAGAGGTAAATTGATAGTACCTTATTCTTGAAGGAAAAAGGTAAAGATCTCTTGGTAGTTCAGATATATGTAGATGGCATAATCTTTGGAGAACCTACTGATAAAATAAGTAAAGAATTTTTTAAATTAATGGGGAGTGAATTTGAAACGAGTATGATGGGTGAGCTAAATTTCTTTTTAGGCTTACAAATTAAATAAATTCAAATGGGACTATGATCCATCAACAAAAGTATGTTAAAGAATTTATTAAGAGGTTTAAAATGTGAGACTCTAAAGAAATTGATACTCCTATAGCAACAGCCACAAAATTGGATGTAGATGATCAAAAGTTGTATAGGGGAATGATTGGTTCATTGTTGTATCTTACTGCCAGCAGACCTGACATTGTTTTCAGCGTAGGATTTTGTGCAAGATTTCAGTCTAATCCAAAGGAATCCCACTTAACTGATGTGAAGAGAATCTTGAGATACCTAAAAGGCACCACTGATCTCTGTCTTTGATATCCAAAAGGTAGTAACTTCAATCTTGTGGGATATGATGATGATGACTATGCAGGTTTTCTAGTGGATAGAAAGAGCACCTCAGGTATGGCACATTTTTTAGGCTCAAGTCTTGTGTCTTGGGCCACTAAAAAGCAGAATTTTGTGGCTCTATCTACTGCTGAGGCTGAGTATGTGGTTGCAACCTCATGTTGTGCTCAACTACTCTGGATTAAACAACAATTGATAGATTTTTGAATCGATGTTGGATGAATCCCTATTTTTTGTGATAACATCGGTGCTATAAGTATGACAAAGAACCCCGTTCATCATAAAAGGACAAAGCACATAGATGTTAGACATCATTTTTAAGGGATAATTATGAAAAGTGATTGATCTCTATTGAATTTTGTGCTACTGATAAACAGATTGCTGACATCTTTACAAAAGCACTAGTAGAGAGCATTTTGAAAGGAACATGTTAGAATTAGGAATGATTAAGATCACCAAATTGAACCAGTTCAGAATGCACATAATTTTTTTTTTGGCTAGAAATTCTGAAATTTGTGTAAATAATCAGATTAATTGTTACTCAGTCTCATGCTGTAAATAGCATACTACTTTGCCATGTTTTGAGATGACTTACTGGTTACTAATGTTGTTTTCTCTATTGTTGAATATTGAGGTTTCAAGAGGACTCTGACATGATGAACCTGGTTCATCAGTGTTGGTTCATCTGAAAGGCGAGGTATGTGTTCTCCACTATACACACTTTGAAATATTAGTAGTTAATCATGAGAAGAACTCTACCTAATCAAGATCTTTTCAAAATCTATCCTTATCCCACTTATGAACCAGTTTCGTCTACCCTAAGAGTCCAATAAAATTGAACCGCCTAGAACGTAGGGAAGCAGTAACCGTCACCTCTAACTGATCAATTGGAGAGGTGATAAGACCTCTATTTGACTCAAAAAGGTTGTCGTTATATATTAATTGCTTCTCTCTTTTAAAACACCCATCATCACCTCTGAAATCATTCACCAACTCTACAACCGTCGAAACCCTTTCATATTCCTTGCCCTCATTCTCAATCCAAAATCTTCTTCTTCCATCTTCAAGCAAAAATGTCTAACCCTTCGAATAACCCTGGTATGCCACCACCTGTTACTCCTTCTTCAACTTCCTCAACACCTCCATCACCAAGTCCTACTCATTCTCAATCCAGTCCCATTATTCCTCAACCTAGACCTAGTCCAGAACCCAGAAAAAGAAGGGTTAAAATGCTTGCAAGAAAAGCAGTGGCTACAGGTTCTCTCGCCAGAAAATTGAATGCCAAACTACAAGCCAATCAGGCTCAAGAATCAGATAATTCAAGTGATTCAATTAAATCAACCACTGAGGAAGCAGCAGGATCATCTGATTCTGATCAGGTATCATCTGTACCAAAGATCACTTCTGAGAATGTGTCTGAAATAGCGGAGAACTTAGAAAACAGGTTTATTTCGGTTGGTTCTGTGATGGATGTGGATTTTCCAGAAATAAGACGAAGAGGTGGTAAAAATAAATTTGAGAAAGAAAAAGAGAGAGAGGGAGGTCGGAGTGAAGCGAGGGAAAAGGGAAGAAACTACTAGTTTGTCTATCTGTGGTACTGAAACAGTAGTAATAGAAGAGGAGCCAAGAAGTTAGAGAGAAGTGAATCAAGAGAAGTAGCTGAGGGTTTAGTAAATCTAGGGAAGTCTACAGATGAACCTGGTTCATTTACTGACGAAACCTTAGCAGATCTTTTGAAGAAGTTAGGTGAAAGTTATAAACCAAAAAAGAAAAGAACTCCCAAAGTTCAAAATTCTAGAACAACTAGAGCAAGTAAGAAGAGGAAGGCCACTCCCTCTGCTGATTCAGAAATTCCTCTTCCAAGAGGAATAACCACAAGAAGCACATTAAGGCAGAGTGGGGAGGAGTTACAGAAAGCCTTGGAAGAGAGTAAAAGAAAGAGGGCTGCAAAGGAAAGGAGAAAGTTGTTGAGCCTGTAGAGGCTGTTGAGATTGATGAGATGGACCTGGTCCATAAAGATGAACAAATGGTAGGGTTTGATATTCATACTCCAAGACCAAAGAAATCCAAGACTTCCTCCAAGAAGTCTGCACCTGTGTCTGTTGAACCCTCAATTGTAGCCAAGAGAACCAGGTCTACAGTAAAACCTAAAAAAGTGAAAACTGTTGAAGACGATGTCTGGAGTGATGAGGATGGAACTGATTCGGATGGAGAGAAGGATAACTTGAAAAATTTTTGGAAGTGCACCATTCTGGAGGGGAGGTTATTGAAAGATTTGGAAGAAGCAAGCATGGTCTTATTGTTGGACAAGCTGGAGGTGCAGGGCTGGAAGTTGGATGGACGTTTGGCCAGAAATAAGATAGTTGAAGTCAAGGCCAATGTTGTTGTCAAGGATGGGAGAGTCACTAGCCAAGTGAAAGGTATAGAAATCTCTTTTGATGCCAAAGAATTAGGAGAGATCCTTGGCATTCCATATGAAGGCTATGATGACTACACTACGCAAAAATGGCCAAGCTTAGATGATCTTCCAACTGCTCTACAAATCATAAGAAAATTCTGCGACAATGGAGAGGAGGTTGAACCTAAGGCAGTTTACAAGAGTGAGATGAAGCCCCACACAAAGTGGTATTTGAGTTTATCAACAAGTGTGTACTGCCAAGACAGGAGAGGAGGAACATTGAAAACTACATGGATTTAGTCCTGATGGAGTGCCTGAACAGTGGGAGGCAGATAAATTGGCCCTACTTCATAATTCAGCTACTGGACAGAGTGATCAATGGTTCCAAAGCCCATTCCATTCGATATGGCTTCATTATTACCTCTGTCATGGGCCACTAAAAGGTGCCTTTGAAGAAAGCAGAGATGGCTTCAACCAAGGATCACTTTGGCATTAATACTCTTCTGGATTGTGACTATGCTATCAATATCACTGTAAATGAACCTGGTTTATCCAGGAAGACACTTGTGAACAAAAAAGTCAGAGCACTTGTGCATGAAAGTGGGGTGAAGGATGCATAAATACTTCGGCTGAATAACCGTCTAGTAGAGGTTGAATCTGAGAGGGATGCTCTCAGAACTGAGCTTGCTAAAGAGAAGGAGAAGAATGAGGAAATCTTTAGGGATATGATATCTCTTATCCAAGCCAAAAACCCAGCCTCCAGCCCTTCCCAGCCTTAGTAGTCCAGCCTGTCTTAGTACTTCAATGACCCAGATTAGGGATTTTTTTTGTTTTTGTTGCTCATGGTTTTAATTGTTTCTATTTCTGTCTCTGGATTGTGGATGAAAAATGCCTTCTATCAATGAATTTTGTTGTTTTTTCTCTAAATCTTGTCTCCTTTTCTTTGATAGTTTGAATTGTTAGTTCGATATTGATGATTAATCCATGATTGCACTTGTAGTTGCCCTAGTGGCCATGAGTAATTCTTAAATATCTGGGATTTTCTAAAATTTGCAAACTTTTGATGATGCCAAAAGGGGGGAAATGGTTATGTGCTACTCTAAACATGTGATATTTATAACCTAATGAACCTGGTTCTTTTATGATAAATGATTAATACACTAAAATGTGTCAATGTTGGATTAAGTTGGTTACAGGTCTAAGCACAGAGTTTGTCATCATCAAATAGGGGGAATTTGTTGGCCCAAGAAATTGTATGGTTTTGAAGATTGACAAAGGAGCTCAAAGATGAACCATGTCCATCACTAGAGACATCGACACATGCAGAGTTAAGGCACGTGAGGTGCACATGCAGGAGATAAACAAAATCTGGGAAATAAAGAGATATCCCCTAATCGAAAAGATTGCAAAATGATAAGGAGAAGGACTCATTATTCAGTAAGAACAGAATCAAAGATAAGGAAGGATTCGAAGAGTTGAGTTTAACTAGAACTCTTCCACCAAGGAAGAGTAGCATTAGAACTCTAGTAAATCTCTCGTCTAATAATCCTATAGATTGCATATTGTTCTTATTGTACACAAAAGAACAAAAGAAGAAGTTAAGCAAGAATTGAGAGCAAAATTAGCAAGGCAAATTTCGCAAGCAGTTCGTGTAAGATTTAAGTGTGGGACTTTGAAGCTACTTGGACCAACTAGAAGAACCAGTTCCAACTATTGTCTTATAGTCTAGTTTACTTGTATTAGGTGATTTCAACTTGTACCTTTCAGCTTTATCTAGAAGCATCTGTAATAGGTACTGTGTGTTTCAAGTTGTAGTTAACTTGGAGTTTGTCGCAAATAGCTAGAGTCTAGTTTGCCACAAAGGGATTAGAGGTAATCCTAGGTTTACAAAAGAGTTTTTGTAATGTTGTTTGGCTCACTGATTTAGTAAAGAGTTTGGGAAAATCCTACTGGGAAGTAGGTCGTGATTTTTTCACCTTTTGAGCCAGGTGTTTTCCACGTAAAAATCTATGTGTTCTTTATTTTCTGTATTTATTATTCCGCAAACAGTAGAGGTTGGAACACATAGAAGAACATGGTCCTTCTATAACTAGTGCACTCGAAAATTAGGCACCACACAAATCCCCCCCCCCCCTTGTGTGGTATTGATGTTTAGAACATCACCTACCCATCCAGCCTCGGTCGCGAGTCTCGTCAATACTGGAGAACGGGGCTCTTTTGGCCCAGTGGGAGAGCTTAACCAGTCCTCGATAGATCTAGGGACTGTAGAGGCGCATGAGATGATCGAGGGTAAAGGAGCATCCCTCGATCTTGCTGGTGAAGAAGCGGGAAGGACGAATATTCTCCAGAACAACGGGTGGATCTAGCCCAGGGTAACGTCATACCTTTTGCAAAAGGCTATTATTACAGGGTTCAGGGGGCTAACGTGAAGGGGTAAGTATAAACACTTAGATACCCCTCCATGTATGTGGTGATTGATTCCTTAGGAGAGGGAATGACCATGTCCTTACTTTCCCAATTGCACTCCTCTTTGACTTTATCGAGGAGGTCCTCAGTAATGGTGCTCATATCTCGACATTGGCTCGCACCGGCCCTGCACCGAGGGGGTTTTATCGATCTTGAAGTCGGCGACAGTCGGGCACCCTGCCGGAACGAATTCCTCAGGGTGGGGCTCTGCCGCAACCGTGTCGCGGCAGGGTGGATGAAGATGGAGCCTCTTTTTGTGGCACGGTTTTGGAAGTCTTAGCCATTTATGAAGAGAAGATTAGAAAGCAAAGAAATTGATTAAGGTTCAGGAAATTTGAATATGAGAGTGAAGAAGCAAGGATTTTTTGAAAGCAAGAGCAGGGAAGGTGGTGGTTGTAAGGGTTTGAATGAAAGAAGGTTGAGGGTTTTATAGGTTGAAGACGACGGGTCAGAATCGGGTAGTGGACGACCAATGCCTGACAAGCATTTAATGCCTCGGTAACCGGATCGACGGGACATTTCGTTGCTTGCATCACAACCGAGCTAATCGCTGACGTCATCACTCGAAAAGATGGACCTCAGGAATTATGTCATTTCTCATCATCTTTATTTCTGAGAAACGAGAGGACTATCTGTATACGGTCAGAACGGGCCTGCCCTTCTTGTGACTAATCGAGGTTGGATCATGATAGACCATGATTCGGCCCCATATTGTATCAAGCCTCAATATGAAGTTAGGTTGCTGAACCCTTAATTCGAGGAGGGGACAAGGACGACGATCAATCAAGACCGAGACCAAGCAGAACGGAGATCGAGTGGGATCAAAGGGGGTTTACCTGGTCAAGTAACAGTAAGCCAAAATATCCGAGATCGAGCGAGAATCTCGACGGGAATCTCGGCACGTATCAAGTCGAGGCCAGATAATTAGCCAATCATGGGATTTCTTACTGTATTTAGAATTGTACCATAAGTAGAACTTCTCTTCTCTACTATATAAAGGGGGTTCTAATCATTCTTAATAATAACACTCACGCAGAACAAAGCAATATATTACATTTTCTCTCTTAAGCTTTCAATATTCTGTTGCTCAATTTATATTTTCAATAGCATACTCATTTGGTTCGAGGGCAACCTAACTCGAGGGCCAAAACTGTATATCTCATTGGTTTGCTTTATTTTTATTTACAGTCAATTTCTAATATCAATTCACATATTTCTTAGTTTGTACCAAGTGAAATCACATATCTTTAAAATCACTTATAAATTTAATTATTATCCGTTTTTAAGGATAAACAGGATTAGTAGGAGTATTTATAGGAAGTAAACTCTAGAGGATTTCTACGTATATATCTACTGTATATAAAATAAAAGGAATAAATACAAAGGATAAGTACATCTTTGTAAGATGAGCATATGACCTTGCAATATTATCTATTCAATAGGTTTCTATTAAAGAACAAAACCAAAATTTTATATCTTTTAAAATTGTTAAGTACTTTTTCTCGATCGATTTATCTACCGTTGTTTGATGATAAACGTAATTTTAAAATAAACAATTTGTGTTTGCTTTTTATATTATTATATTTCGAGGGAAAGAATCCATACTCCTTTATATATTCCTCTTATTTTAAATATAAGAGTCCTGATCCACATGAATTAGCATATAAGAATCCTAATAATCCTAAGTTAGTTGGGTTTGGCTAGATTTTTTAGCTTTATAGTCCTATAAAATTATTGACTTATCAATTTATATCATTAAGAATTTCAGTTTGTGAAGGGTAACAAACACATCAACTAATTAAGAAGAATTTAATAAAATCGAATATTTTTGTCTTCAACAGGTAAATCTTTTTCTTTTTTCGTTATAGTAAAAAATGTAATCAGGGTTTAATGCCTATATGATACTGAATAGAACTTTAAAAGAAAAACAAAAGTTTTCAAGTGTCAGTAGCGGAACGTTCTGTCAATCGGGGAAGGTTTTTGGTGACAAGACCTGGAGATATCAGAAGTGAGAATGCTGACATGAGTAACGAAAAATTCTGTGAAAAACACGATCGCCTGCCAGTGGAAGGTTTTCTGCGTTCAGTCAATCTACGCAGAGTGAATCGGTCCCTAAGGAACCCCCGAAAGGGTTGCCGTCCGATGGGTACACGAAAGTGACGAAGTTGCTTTGACTACAGAACCATGCCTGTCTGCTGGAGCGAATTGGATGATCGGGCCGAGGGCTGCCCCCTCTTCCCCTCACTCTCCTTTCCCTAATATGAACCTTGAGTCATCAAAGCCTTTCTAACTCGGCCTGGCCCGGTCGCCCTACGCGGCTGGCGCTTCAAAAGGCGAAACTCTCGGTCGTAGTTTGGCGACCTATCTTCAGTAGGGGCCTTTAGTCTTTGATTAGAGTAGGGGTCGCGAGAGAGCAGAGCGTACCGCCCTGCCATAGTCACGAGTTTGTTTATAGTCGCGACTGTTGTCATAGTCAACAAGGTTGAAACTTCCAGGAAAAAACTTCGAATTGGGAGGGCGATCCTCCCGGTGAACTGACCGTACCCCAAACCGACACAGTCAATATTTTCCAGCAATATTTAAGAAAAGGAAAGAACTCTACTTGTGTAGTTCTTGCCTAATAAATTCGTCTTGCTAAATTTTCATTAAATGCATGTTGATGTAAGTTTCTTTCCCTTTGGTTTGTCTTGTTATTTTGTTGATGTTATGGTCTATTGCTATTGCTTCTTTTTGTATATGTCGAGGATCTATCGAAAATAATATTTCTATCTTTTCAAGATAGGGGTAAAGTCTGTGTACACGCTACCCTCTTCATACCCACTCGTGGGATTACAATTGGTTTGTCTTGTTATTTTGACGATGTTATGGTCTATTTCTACTGCTTCTTTTTGCATCTTTTCTTGTCGAGGGTCTATCGAAAACAACATCTCTACTTTCAAAAGATAAGAATAAAGTTTACGTACACACTACTCTCCCGAGACTTCACCCGTGGATTACACTTGATTTGTTATTACTGTTATTGCATGTTGAATGTCTAACGATATTGTAGCAACTAATCTTGAAAATCTTCACTTTAGGAGCAGTACTTGGAATCTGCTACAAGTAATTGGAATAACTGCTTGCAAAGCCTAGAAAAGTTTGTACTTCTCTTATGTGGCCATTACTGCAAAATGGCTAGAGGACATTTTTGCAAATCTACCCAATCTTAAAGCCTTGTACTTTTTCAGGGTATTAGCACTTTTAGCACGTGCCAGAAAATATTTATATTTGGTAGCCGAAAAAGTGTATTTTTTTTAATAATCTTTGTATATAATATATAGAATATATAAGTTATCCTGGCACTAATTACCCCACCCTCTACAAGGTATAAATTATCCCAATACTAATTTTAATCCAACCAAATTTGCTAATCAAACAAAGTATTAATGTGGTATTAAATTTTTATACCATCACTATCTTCTTATACTTCATACCAAACGATCCCTTAGAGTGCGACAGTGAAAAGGCGATAATTATACCAAAGGAGATGAGAAAAAATTTGGTTCGTCCACTCTATGGTACTGATTGCTTGCATATAGAATTTGAGAGTACGAATGATCATAGTTACTCAATTTTGGACATTGTTGATAGTTTGCTTTGGATTTTTTCTCAACTGGAAACCTATCTTTTGTACGGTATAACTTGAAGAGTATTACAGAGGCGAAGCCAGAATTTTAAGCTTATGGGTTCGGAATTCTAATAAGTTATTGGGTTCTAAAGTAATAATTTATACATATTCAATGGATTTTTTAAGACAAATACAGAATGATGAAATGAAAAACTTTGATGCATGTGCGGAGCAATAGAAGTTGAGAGATTATCTTGACATATGAAGGTACACTACGTCGCTCGGATCCTTTAAAAATACCGACAACGCATTCATTTTGAATCCTCCGAAGATGCATAAGGACACACACCTAACATCATTTTTGAAGGATCCGAACATAAAAGGTACATCATTGTTGTCTACTTGTTTTTAGTCTTTTTTTTTTCAACTAAAATTTTACGTTTTGAATAAATTTGCTAAACCTATGTTATTTATAAATGATGGCTAGTTGGGTGGCCTTTGATTTTACGTACTAAACTAAATTAATTATACTTAATCTTACCATCATTCTATTTTAATATTCGAGCTAAACTAATTTGAAATTTAGGCGTCGTTGATTGATTAAACGAAATTATTGGTAAAGGCATTTAAAAAATCTCTTTAACATACCAGAACTAATTAGTGGCTTGTTAAAGATAAAAAAAAACTATTATTCTCCTAAATTTCAGTTTTGTATAATTCCATAATGGGACCCGTTGAAGATACAAAATTATACATATAAACTACATTAGAAATCAGAGACCACTGTTCTAAACAAATTTTAATGACCGAGTATATCATTTTGGCTGCTTTGAATTGGATCTATGTTGCCCGGAGTTTTTAAAAATATTTTCGCATCAGTATCTGACCCTCCAAAAATTAAATATGTTACTTTTAGAGAATTTGACACGAATAAAAAAGTATCTCTGGTCTTTCTTTTCTGAGTTATAACAAATTTCTGACTTTTTGGATATTTTTCACTCGTCTTACTACTGTTTATATAATGTAACAATAATTTCATGAGTTAATTTATGATGCGTATTATATTGAATTTCTCTTAAGAACACTATATGTTCATATGCCCCGATGAACTCTTTCTTGAATCATCAAATAAATAAGCAAGAATATTATTTACACGACTTTATATTGAGATACTTGAAGAGGACATTAGTTCATTCTCGAGTTCTTGAATTTAAATATAATGAAGCGATAAACTTTTTTCTTTAAAGCGCTCGGTCCCGAGTATTAAAATTGAAGGTAGCAAAAAATACATGCAAAAAAGGCGGGGGGTTATGGGAGAAAAAAAAAGAAGTGACTAACGTAATTTGAAGCGATTTATTTTTTCTAAATTGCAAAGTATAACGGACATTGTTTCTCTCTAAACCAAAATATACCAACAAATATTAATTTCCTCCTTTCTCTCTTCCCTCTCTTTCTCTTCTCATTTCTGCAACTTTCTGCAGAAATTGAGAGAGGGAGAGAGAAAGAGAGAAACAAAAAAAAGAAAAAGGGAAAAAAGAAAGAAAAAACCAAGCTGGTCAGAGAAATATTGAAAATCACTAAAAAAAAAAAAAAAAAAAATCGACGCTTTATTAAAGCAACCAAAATATATATTTTTTGGATAAATATTAGTGGTTTGGATATTTATCAACGTTTTTTCTCATGCAAATTAACAAAAGCCAAGAATAAGGTTGGAGTTGTTTTTTGTTTTTTTTTGGTATTTATTTTTCTTGTACGTAATTGATAATTTTGTTGTATTTGGTTTTGTGTTTAATGCAGGGTTTTCATTTGCGGGAAACAGTTGGCTTTTGAGTATCAAAAGTTTTTCGTATGTGATTATTCCTCTCCATTTTTTTTTTTTTAAAATGGAAGGAATATCTGATAATGTGCATGGAGTAATATTAGCTATATCATCCAGTATTTTCATTGGGTCTAGCTTTGTTATTAAGAAGCAAGGTTTAAAGAAGGCTGGTGCAAATGGAAAACGAGCAGGTTTATTCCTTCTTTATCCTTCTCCATGTTTACATAATTCATTTCATTAGCTTTTTTTGCACCATTTAATCTCTATATTTTGTGTTTCTATTTTTTTGAGTAACCGAGAAATTTCAAGGGCTAGTTCGGTCCGAAACTCGATGAATAATTGGCTCGAACTCGTGACATGCGCATAACCTAATGAGATGGTTTATTTATGTCAAAAACAATTATAGGAATATGCTTAGTCCTCGTGGGGATTTGTTATTTTTCTGGTATGTCTTACTTATCCGACTATGAAAACAACCTCTTGCAAAAATATAAGGTACTCAATATAGTCCAACTGTTCGACGGTCCCTCGCTGCTCAATATAGTCTAACCGTTCTACGGCCCCCTCTCCCTCTGCATAGCTAGGAGCTTCATGCACGAGTTGACCTTTTTACACCTCTTATCATCCTTCGTTGCGACAAGTTTAGCATACTTAGAGAGGTTTTGAATATTAAAACACACACACACACACATATATATATAGTCTTCGCTTCGCCATGACCGTTCCTCGTTTTTAGACGATTTAGGGCCATAAAACAGGAATTCAGAATGACTTCTAAATTTTCATATACTATAGTCCACGCCATCTACAAGAATTCGGGCGACCGGCTCCGAATTCGGCTATCTTGTTACTGCTTCTAAAGGAAATTTTGCTGTGCATAAGACCATATATTCTTGTAAACTATATCTATTGATTTTAATTGATGCTACGCAAATTGATCCTGTTTTAATGATTTCCAATTATGCTGAATTTTGAACAGGTTCAGGAGGCCACTCTTACTTGTTGGAACCTTGTTGGTGGGCTGGAATGTTATCTAGTAAGACACATAACTCATCCAAAAATCTTGTTTTTCATACGGTTCTTGAGTATATAGCCGATTCCAACTTCCTTGGGATTGAGGCGTAGTTGTTGTATGAGTCCTTGAGCACATGATATTATTCCGCATCTAAGAAAACCTATATATAAATTTCAATAATTATATAGGTGGTTATATATATTTATAATGTATGTCAATATCCAACTTAAGAAATTAACATTTCTAATGTGCCAACACTTGTCACTGATTCTTTTCATCTTGTCTTTAGCCGAGGGCCTATCGGAAACAGCCTCTCTGCCCTTCCGAGGCAGGGATAAAGTCTGCGTCCACACTACCCTCCCCAGACTCCACTTGTGGGAATTCACTGGGTTTGTTGTTGTCGTTGTTGTAATGTGCTACCCTAGGACAGTGCACATTCTTACTCTTTTGACCTCAATGAATGCTGTAGAATTCTTGATTGACTGCCACTCAACAGCTAAGACAATTGATATCTGATGTTAGAATGTGATTCAACATTTACGTTATTGGCAAGAGCAGGTCGGCGCCAGTCATTCATCAGCATTTCACAGCTAATTCCATACTTAAGATTTATGAGAAAGAACATACACAGTCAGACCTCTCTATAATAGCATTTCTATCTAACACTAATCTTCTGGTTTCTTATAGTGATTATTGGAGAGGGAGCTAACTTTGCTGCTTATGCATATGCCCCGGCAATACTTGTGACACCCCTTGGGGCTTTAAGTATGATTGTAAGGTATGTGATTATGTAGCATAATTGAGGTTAGAATTGTTAATCAAAGAAGCTATTTTTGGTTCAATACTGATATAACTTTCATGTGCAGTGCAGTGTTAGCCCATTTTATATTGAACGAGAGGCTGCATATCTTTGGTATGGTTGGTTGTCTCCTCTGTTTGGTTGGCTCTGTCACTATTGTCTTACACGCCCCGCTAGAAAAGAGTATTCAATCTGTTAAGGATGTATGGTACCTAGCAACAGAGCCAGGTATACTGAAGTTGCACTTCCAGTTACATTCTTCCATTATCCTTAAATTTGTGTTAACAACAAGAAGAACAATTACACTTCAATCCCAACCAAGTCAGAGTTGGCTATATGAATCCTCACTATCCATATCGTTGTATTTAGGCTTAGATAAAAAGAAGAGAAAAGTTTCTCTAGTACTATAAATTCTCTATATTTTCTACTGGCATATAAATTTATGAAAAGACTAAAAGACTCTAAGAAAACACATTGAACCTGAAGTAAACATACTAACATGGCTAAATATTTACTGTAGTATATAGTGAAGTAACAGTTGGATTTACAAATTACAAGAAGATACTTGCTATCTTCATCTTCACTTGAATAACTACATGCTTTGTTTATTGGAACTAACCAAAAGGTTTTTGACAAGGACAGGGTTTCTCGCGTACGCTTTCATAGTTATGATTCTAGTACTTATCCTTATTGTGAGGTTTGTGCCTCGTTATGGGCAGTCGCATTTGATTGTCTACATTGGAATCTGTTCTCTAGCGGGTTCTCTCACGGTATGTTGTTCTCTTTTATGATATATACTATAGTCCATGGTTCTGAGTGTGCATTTCATACATTAATCTCATGGCTGTTTTCTTATGGTTATTCAGGTTATGGGTGTCAAAGCAATTGGAACGGCTATGAAGCTCACATTTGGAGGACAAAATCAATTCAAGTATTTTGAGACATGGTTTTTCATAGTATTTGTCCTCATCTTTTGCCTTTTGCAGCTGAACTATTTGAACAAGGTAACTACTCCATTCCCCTATAGTTTTATAGAATCCCAAGTAAAATTGGTTTTCTTTGTTTTCTGATAAAGTTGATTTGGTTTGATAGTTTAGTGATACTTCTCATCTTTCATTTCACCCTAAACTAGTTGTATCACTTTGACCTACTTTCCCAAAAATGATATCAATGTCTCAATCTCAACTTTGTAGTTTCCTTTACTTGAATTTATGTTTTCTCATATAATACTAACTACTTAAATGGGAGCCTTGGCGTAACTGGTAAAGTTGTTGCCATGTGACGAGGAGGTAACGGGTTCGAGCCGTGGAACAGCCTCTTGCAAAAATGCAGGGTAAGGTTGCGTACAATAGACCTTGTGGTCCGGCCCTTCCCCCGACCCCGCGCATAGCGGGAGCTTAGTGCACCGGCTGCCCTTTTATATTAGTAACGGCTTGTTTTTTTGAAGATATAAATGTTGACATGACTATTGTATTCTGCAGGCACTTGATACCTTTAATACTGCCGTGGTTTCTCCGATATACTACGTCATGTTTACGACACTGACCATTGTTGCAAGTATGATAATGTTTAAGGTAATTCAAAATTCAGTTTTGTGGTTATGGCTATTCAGCACTCTTAGTTTTAATCAATTTCCATTTCTTTGAGATAGCATGAACGGGCTATTATATTGCTGGAAACGAAAAGTTTGTAGTTGCAAGAATTAGAATAATGCAGATAACGGGATAAATAGGTATATTGAATTGACTGTTTTAAAGGGCAAGAACTGATGCTTGAGAGAAAAGAAAGTTAGCTTGCTTTTCAAGAAGAAAGGATTTCAAAACTTCTCTAATTTTGGTGATTTGTTTTGGGATTCAGGACTATGTTCATCAAAACGCAACACAGATAATTACAGAGTTATGTGGTTTTGTAACTATCCTCTGTGGTACTTTTCTTCTTCACAAAACCAAGGACATGGGAAGCAATCCATCGAAACCAATACCTGTTCTCCTTCCAAAAACAGACACGGATGGTAAGCCAACAAATGAAACCAAAAAAATTCCAGCTGAGGTTTGAAGGCAAAACTATTAGGAGATTGTTCTTTTATTGCATCTTCAAGAGAGTATAGGGAAAAATGAGAGGTTAATCAAAGAAGGAAGATAGAAGCATTTGTTATTGGATAAAACATAAGGAGACAAGCTTAGCACTGGAAAGAGGTGATTTTTTTGACAGGTTGAAGCCAATGCTGTACTAGGAAGATATTTCAATATGATTCTTTTTTTGTTATTTTGATTTTAGAAAGATTTTACAGTGTGGATACTGATATCGAAATTGACATGCTTCTTCGAATTATATACACAGATAATATGGAAACGAGTTGGAATTTTGTTGCTTCAGGCTAGCATTTCTTTTGTGTATATAGGACATTGCGGTATTGTGATTCTCTTGTACTTTGTCTAGTTGGTTGTCAATGTCTTTCACTCTCTTTTTTTGGGATTAAATTCTTGTTGTATCTGTAATAGATAGGGAAAGTGATTTTTTATCGGTAATTTACATTGATCCTTTTAATACATTATGGTTGTTACATTATGAAGAATCTTGAGGACAACAAATTGATAATTCTGCAAGAATTGTGGCTGAAAGCATAAGAGAGTAGTGTTCCTTGAGTAGGGACTATAGATTGTCACAGCTTGAGAATATCAAAGCGATATCATTGGTAAGTTTTTTATAGTAACCGGAGATAACAGAATAAACTCATAATATGACAACAGAAGTCAAGATTAAACTATTCCAGTCTCGATCACCATTCACCAGTATACCTTGGTCCAAGACCCAGAATTTGTTCTCCCACTGTCAACAAAGGTTTTTTGTAGTACTTCGTATGGTAATTAAAGATTATCTCAAAATAGTTGTTAGTGTTTCCAAATGAAAAGATAAAAGAAAAAAAATGAATGTAAACAGAACTCTAACCAGTGATCAATAATCCCCTTTTTAGATTTCTAGAACATCACGAGAGGGTCAGAGGGGAAATGACATTTGTATGGTAAAGTATTTTTCGGGGCACGATTGGCCTTTGCATCTATCATTTAGCAGCCTCCTGACTGAAGTTTTCATATTTTGACATCATTTTGGCCTAAGGGGCATTTAGTGATAACTAAGGAGTACATCCAGAGATTTCATACAAGAAGTGATAAATAAGTTCTTGTACAAGGTGACATATGTTCCAATGTCCCTTTGTTAATTAGTGAACTTGACCCTTAGATAACCAAATGGTGTTTTAAAGCAGCTAAATAATTGGGGTAAGGAACACAGTGATGCAAAATGGTCTAAACCTGTATACGTCTAGGAATAAATAAATGTTTCCTTAAAACAACATTCATAATAGAAGACATTCCGTTGTCACTCGGAGATGAGTCTTTGTTCTAACTATTTCAAAATTCACTTGATAGTATTATGTTCATCTAGTTCTACTAAAATAATGTTGCAATCAAAAAGCAAATCCAGAGATCCGATCGCACAAGTTAAAAATGTGCCCTTAAAAAGCATTTTTACCAAACTTAAACATCAAATGACCCCTATGACCAACAGCCCAATATCGACTAATATTCTTCGAAGGAACTTAACGAATTGGAAGTCAAAATGAAAGTGGTACTACAACCACTCAAGGTTTAAAAGTGTGACTTTAACCAGCAATTTTAGAAAACTAAAATAATTGATGACTGCTAAACTTGACCAATAGCTTATTATGGACTTACATTCTTTAATATAAACTTAAAGGACTAAGGTCAAACTGGAAGTAGTATTACGATCTCTATAAGAGCCCTAAACTGTGGCAAAGATAATAATTAATGATAATCAAATGTTTCGGGATGGCAATAATAGTTGAACTGCTAGCACCTTCACTGGACAAGAATGTTGTAAACATGTTATATTGAGTCATCTGATTCTTATGAAAAGAGAATTACGTAATTGTGTCGTCCTGAACCTCAAAAGCATAAATCTTCTAGATTAGCAACATTTTGGTACATGGTCGAGTAGTTGAGAAGTACAGATCTCTTTGGAGATTTGAGCTGGCCTTCGTTGCTCATGTTTAGTTATGTTATCATCATAAAGATTATAAGAACGCTGGGTTACGAAACAAGAAAGAGCAGATATGAACAGTTAAATATATTTTTAGATTTTTTTTTCGGGGGAGCATTTTTTGCTTTTTTTTTGTGTTAGTTAGAAACTTGATGGAAGAATAAAAAGAGGTAAAAAATCACTGCAGAATTTATGGTATTATATAAAGATGTTTATTGAACAATGACAACATAAGAACTTAAAAGGCTGAGAACTCTACATTCTATATTGGCTAAATTAAAAAGGCGATATAGGAAACATTATTGAAATACATAGGCTTTGAACAAAAACCTAATATCAATAGTACAAATTACAAGTTACTGACCTTTACAATTGTTCATGTCTTGCAAGGCTAAATGCACCTTCCCTCTTCAAGTGGTCGATATAAATAATGAAAGAGCATCCTTCTATTCATCCATCCACAATAAATTGATCTTCTTGGGTATCTCCTTCAACTCTTGCATCGCCGTGAACCATACCATTGACATGATGCAAGTTTTGTATCATTTGTGAAAGATAATGGTTAGCTCCTGTGTGATCAGATAACCCGGTTGGATGACCAGTCCACTGAGAAAAAATTCCGAGCAGCTGACTAGTAAGATTTTGTTGTTCGTGAAGTATTCGAGTCTGGATCTGGCTCATTTCAGCGCGATGCTGACCTAACGTCTCGTCAATCCTCTTCTTCCAGTCTGATCTCCTCTTGCTCATTCTTTCTTCGCGTTCTCTTTCAAATATAAGTTGTTCCTCTCTTCTTCTCCTCTCTCTCTCCTCACATTCCTTCTCCATTATTTCCCATTCTTGAATTCTCTGTCTCTGCAGCTTCTCCATCGTTTTCTCCCTTTCTTCCCTTTCTCTTTCTCGTTCCTCCCATTTTCTCTCACGTTCTTGTTCAAGTTCCGTTCTAAGATGTTCTCTCCTCTGTCTCTCCCGCTCTCTCACAGCATCACGTTGCTCGAACCGAGCTTCCATTTCCTTTAACTGTGCCAACTGCGTTGCAAGAAAACCCCATGTCCTCTTCTCTACCCCTTTGAACATCTTCTTCTTCTTTCTTGTATCGGATCCAGTTGCCTCGATATCTTCGTAAACAAATCCATCGTCCGCATCTTCCTTCATATGACTATTCCTCCTAATATTACCATTGAAATTCCCCTCTCCTTCTTCCCCATCATAATCAAACTCCATACCAGTAACACCATGATCAACCCCATTAATACCTCCGGCAAAATCACCCTCGCCAGCATGACCTAGATGCCCGAATTGATCAATCCCGATACCATTACCACTCCCATCAAATCCCACACCATTTTCAATCCCATCTCCTACAACGGCCATGGAGTCACCACAATTGAAAACAAGCGTATTCACATCCCCAAACACTACCTTATACCTCAAAAAGTTTGACCAATGAGTTAACCCCTCCATCCAATCAAATTCCTCCCCGGCCGCCGACTCGTCCTCCCCCGAGTTTGACTTCTTAATCTTCTGCTTCACTAATGTATATTGGTGCCTCATGTTCTGCACTTTAGTCGACACATCCTTCCAAGTCCATTGCCATGGATACGTGATCGGATCACGAACATGGTGCACAGAATTTACATGTAAAGCAATAGGTCTATACTTCTTTTCCCTAGTTTTCATTTTAGCTAAAGTCCCATCAGATAACATCTCACCATACTTATCAATTAAAGTTCTTTCTTCTGCCTCAGTCCACTTTTTTCTTCTTGGTTGTGGCATCATCAAATAAAACTAATTCCACTACTCAATTCAACAAACTTTAAGAAGCTCAAATATTACATACATAAGAACATAAATACCCCCAAAACCCCAAATTTCAGCTCTTTACAACAAATCCATAAAAAATTAAATCAAAACTCAAATTTGGCCAAGAATTTGTCCAAGAAAAGCTAGAGGGTATACTCAAAATCACAACTTTTTAGCAAATACCCAAAATTACAACTTTTTAGCAAATACTAAAAATTACAACTTTTGGAGCAAATACCCAAAATCAAAACTTTTTAGTAAATACCAAAAATTACAACTTTTGAGCAAATACCCATATTAAATTGAGGAAGAACAATGGCATATATGTATAAATAAGACCAAAAAGAGTGATAAAAACCTGACCTTTAAACCAATAATAGGTTTCTTGGATTGGGGAAAAAACACAGATAATTAAAGGGAACAAAAATGGTAATTGGGATTTTCAGGTTTGATTTGAGTTTTGGTTTTTTTTTTTTTTTTT
>MDKI01120443.1:0-12736 GCA_005239505.1 Nicotiana paniculata
TTCGATGTAAAAGTCATTCAAATATAATCATTTCAAAACCATTGCTTTTTCAATAATATTTTTTAATAAAATCCCTTGATCAAAATCTCCTCACGATTTATCTACCGAAACTCAGTCCGTAACTTAGAAATTGTCATGCAGCACAGGAGATATATCAAATCTTGTCAATAAATGCAGTAAGAGATTAGTAGGAATATCCAAATTTAAAACAACTGAATAAAATGCAAAGACAAGTGCACGACCCTTCGTGCTTTTACTCTCATCCTCGCCAAAATAAGTGCACGGCATCACCCTTTCGAGCTTTACTCTCTTCCTTACCAAAACAAGTGCACGTCATCACCCTTCATGATTTACTCTCATCCTCACCAAAACAAGTGCACGATATCACCTTTCGTGCTTTTACTCTCGTCACAATAACTAAATAAAAACGGCACGGCATTATCCTTCGTGCTTAAATAAAATAAACATGGCACAACATTATCCTTCGTGCTTAAATAAAATAAACATGGCACGACATTATCCTTCGTGCTTAAATAAATTAAACATGGCACGACATCACCCTTCATGCTTTAAACTCTTCCTCACAATGCAACAAATAAATAAATGGCATAACCCTTCGTGCTTTACACTATTCCTCACCCAAACAATATCAAGAACAACAATTTGGCAAGGAACATCAATAATATGAATCATAAATCAAAACATCTCGGCAAGGGAGTCAACAATACAAACAATACCATTAACAACATAAACAGTAATACAAACCATAACATACCGGCAAGGGAGTCAACAAGGAAAACAACATCATCAGAACAGAATAATAAGAGAAACCACACAATCCCTGCAGGGGAAACATCTATAACCAATGACATAAATGTCTAACAATTAGACCTAAGTAGCACTTAAGGGAATAGTCATATAAATCACAATGTAAGACTCACGGGCATGCTTGACTCCAACTAATAGATGTTCCAACTAGAGCTAGTCAACTATAAGGCTAGATGACACTAATTATAGTCAATTAGGCAAGGTAGGAGGAAATTATAGCATGATGATAAGAGAAGTAGAATATTCAGTTACGTCAAGTAAGGTCAAATAGCTAACGAGTATTTCTAATTAAAACAGGAAGGGATGAAATTAACAACCAAGGATTCAAATGTAATAATTACAAATCATACACAGGTAGTATAAGAACCCACAAATCCTAAAAGGCCAATCTAATTGCAAATAAGTCTGAGTACGCACCGACTACAATCAACAAGGAGGACTCAATCCTAAGGGGTAGTTCCCCCACACAAGGTTAGGCAAGATACTTACCTCAAATACGACAACCAAGTACTCAAAAATAGACTTCTCGGGCGGGAGGGCCTCCGGACGGCTCAAAATCAACTAAAATAACTTCAAAATACACATAAAACGTATAAGGAACTATTCCGAATAATAAAGTCTCAATCTTTACAATATTATAAAAATCGACCCAAAAGTCGACCCCCGGGCCCACACCTCAGAACCCGATAAATTTTACAAATTCTGATTATCCATTCCGGTACGAGTTTCCTCATACTAAATTTATCCAATTTCGATAACACTTGGTCATTCAAATCATGAATTTTCATTTTTGAAGTTTTCTTTCAAAACCAACAATTCACTTAACCCAAAACACAAATTAAATGATAAAAATAAGAACTAATTCATGAAATATAATTAATTATAGTGTAAGAACACTTACCCATTCGATTTGTAAGAAAAACCCCCAAAGAATCGCCAATAAACCGAACTCTAGAAGTCAAAATATGTTTAAAATGGCTTAACCCTCGTTATATAACTTGTGTCCAGGTCTTTACTCATCGGGATCACGGAAAATGCTTCGCGATTGTGAAGTAGAAAAATTTCCAACCTAAAATTTGCTCTCTGCGATCGCGGAAAAAGCTTCGTGAGCGCGAAGAACAAATGCCCAGCTCTTACGGAAAGCCTCTAGTATAATGGACATAACTTTATGTACAAAATTCCAAATTGCAAATGGTTTGACATTTTAAAAACTACATACCAAGGGATACAACATTTATTATTTTCTCATCTCCCAATTCCTTATAGATTTTGAAATATAAGTTGCTAAAGTCAGTACTATGCAACACAATGCGATTTCCAAACACATCCCGGATATGCTTTAGTGTATCAACAATAACTCCTTGCAAACAAGTCCAAATTCCAAATGATATAATTTTCCGAAAACTAGACTCAAAGGACTACAACTTTTGTTTTTGGATCATCTCCAAATTCTTTATATATTTCAAGATACAAGCTTCCAAACTCGAGTGAGTGCAGCAGAACATTTCCTCTACGCGATCGTGAAAGGCCTTCCGCGATCGCGCTTCGCTGGCCCATTTCTCTCATTTTACTCATCGCGATCGCGACCAATTCCCCGCAATCGCGTAGCACACTGCTATAGCCAAATACCAGCAGCTACAAATGGCCTAGAAATGGTCTGAAACCACCCCAAAACTCACCTCAGCCACTCGGGACACCGTCCGAACGTGCCAACAAGTCTCAAAACATAACACGGACTTAGTCGAGGCCTCAAATCACATCAAACAACGCTAAAAACACGAATAGCACACCTATTCAAGCTTTATGAACTTTAGAACTTTAAACTTCTATATTCGATGCTGAAACCTATCAAATCACGTCCGATTAACCTCAAATTTTGCACACAAGTCACATTCAACTTTACGGACCTACTCCAACTTCCGTAATCGCATTCCGACCCCGATATCAAAACTTCCACTTCCGGTCGGATTCCTCAAAAACCTTCAAATTTCTATCTTTAGCCAAATGACTTCAAAATGACCTAAGGACATCCGAGTTCACTTCCGATCGCGCTCCCAACTGCAGAATTATTATACGGAGCTATTCTCAGGCTCGAAACCCCAAACGGATATCTATATCACTGAAATGCCTTCCAACCCATATTTATGAAATTCTTCTAAAATTCTATCTTCTATAATACACGCCGAAGCGCTTTCGGGTTACCCAAATCCCAGTCCGAACATACACGCAAGTCCGAAATTATCATAGAAACTGCTAGAACCTTCAAATCCTGATCCGAAGGTCGTTTACCCAAAATTACAATATTAGTTGATTCTTCCAACTTAAGGCTTCCGAAATGCAAATTTTCTTTCCAATTGGACTCCGGATTAGCCGGTAACTGAATCTAACCACCCACGTAGGTCGATATATACAATGTGAAGGTTTTCATGACCTTACCCCACCGAACAGAGATAAAATCCTCAAAACAACTGGTCGGGTCGTTACAGATAAACAATTAGGGTGAAGGCAACATGGTAACGAAATAAGTAACAATCTCAATTACGACATATGAATCAAATATCAATAAAAGTGAATCATTAAGCAAATAATTCTAATTAAGTAGGTAAAGGTGAATCTAGTAATTAAGGAAGTAATCATGGAAAGAGCAACTGCATATTCAATGAATACAAGGACCTAGGAATCCTAAAATGCCAATTTCCACAAATAAGTCAGAGCACGTACTCGTCATCTCGCGTACACGGACTACAATCAACATAGAAGACTCAAGTCCAAAGGGGTCCGCCACACAAGGTTAGACAAGATATTTACCACAAAGATGACAACCCGGTACTCTAAAATGAACTCCTCGGGTGAAAAGACCTCGGGACGGCTCAAATCTAATCAAAATAACTTCAAAAGACAAATAAAACTCATAAAGAACTATTCCGGATCATAAAGTCTCAATCTTTATAAAAATCTAGAAATCAAGCAAAAAGTCGACCCCGTGCCCGCACCTCGGAACCCGATAAAATTTACAAAATCCGAACATCCATTCAATTACGAGTCTAACCATATTAATTTCATAAAATTTTGATACCAAATCAATGTTCAAACCCAATTATTCTCTTTAGAAAAGGTTTGAATAGAAATCTCCAATTCTCCAATCAAAACATGGATTAATTTAGAAAATGAACTTTTATAATCATATTAAAATACAAAAAGTATACTTAGATACTGAACCCCATGAAAACACGAGAAGAACTCCGTGAAAATCACCTCAATCAAAGCTCTAGAACTCAAGATATGCTCAAAATATCAAAATGACGCGATCTGATTTTTTATACTCAGGGTTTTTAGCTTTTGCGACAAAAAGTATCCGCACCTGCGCATTTCCAGCTATCATTACCCCTTTTGGAGACAATTTTTCGCACCCGCGGCTCCGCAGATGCGTACCCAACTTCGCATCTGCGAAGCACCAATACCAGCTCTCTTTTCCGACACTAAAATGAGCATAACTTCCTCATATGATGTCCAGATTCAGCGATTATTTATGCTATAGCTCCATAATTACGATACAGATCTAATGCTTCAATCAAAATGGAAATTGGAGCTCATTTGATTAATGTGGTACCATTTATGCTTGAAGAAACAATGCTGAAACATGAAAAACGAGCGCAACACAACTCAAACCTATCTGAAACTCACCCGAGCCCCTCGGGACCCCGTCCGAACATACCAATAAGTTCAACAAACTAACACATACTCCCTTGAGGCCTCAAACCACATCAAACAAAGACAAAACTACAAATTGCAACATGGATCGATCTTATGAACTTCCAAATGTTCTAACTTTTAAAACTTGTGTCGAAACCTATCAAACCAACCCGGAATGACGTCAAATTTTCCAAGCAAGTCCCAATTGACATAACAGAGCTGTTCTAACTCTCAGAATTGCATTCCGGCCCCAGTATCACCAAAGTCAACTATTGGTCAAACCTCTCCACCTTCCAAATTTCAACTTCTCAAACATTCGCCGAAATGCTTCAAATCAATCTACGGACCTCCAAATCAAATTCCGGACGCACGCCTAAGTCCAAAATCACCATACGAAGCTGTTGAAATAATCCAAAATCTATTTTGGAGTTGTTTACACAAAAGTGAAATTTCAGTCAACTCTTACCACTTAAGCTTCCAAAACATAAATCCTTTTTCTGATTTGGTCCGAATCATCTGCTAACTGAATTCAACCACGCACGCAGGCCGATATACATAATATGAAGCTACTCAAGGTCTTATGTCACCGAACGGAACTTAAATTCTCAAAATAACTTGAAGGGTCGTTACACATCAAGAATAACAACTTGTACGCTCTAATTAACGAAATCCTCACATGCGTCAACTGCTATCTCTATAAAAAAAATAGAGGGCAGTGAGTCACTACCATAATGAGTAATAACACTTAACCACAACCATTTTAAAACATGGACAAGTCAGAAAACATACATCTATAATAATAAACAATAACTATCATAAAAAATAAAATATCCTCTCGAAAACGGTAAATATAATAAGTCTATTCATATGCTTCCTATAACAGAAATCAATTTAACAAATCAGTAATAAACTCGGTAAACACTATCTCATATCAAATCTTTATGTTCGGGGGGTTTCCAAGAAAGGATCATATACTTTATATCACTATGTGGACTCCTTCATAAACGGAGTCAAATATAATTGTTGGTCCCTACTCAAGGGAAAATTGTACTTGTATGCTAGTTCTACCTTCCTATTACATAGGAAATTTTTTTATTTATTATTATTATTATTATTATTGTTATTATTATTATTATTATTATTATTGTTGTTGTTGTTGTTGTTGTTATTGTTGTTGTTGTTGTTGTTGTTGTTGTTGTTGTTGTTGTTGTTGTTGTTGTTGTTACTATTAATTATTATTATTATTATTATTATTATTATTATTATTATTGTTATTGTTGTTGTTGTTGTTGTTGTTGTTGTTGTTGTTATTATTGTTGTTGTATTTACTTTTAGTTTGTGCTTTTAATTTATTTTGGTCATGATGATGATAAGTTGAACTAAATGAAAATAATGAGGAAGGGGTGGCTGTAAGGTAATGCAAATGAAGCCATTGCTTTAGGGTCCCAAATATAAAGGGACCCAAAAATAAGTAATATATAAATATTATAATATATATAATCTATGTAATTATTATTAATAAAAAAATCAAATTTTAATGTTTTTTATTTGGTTGAGGTTATACGGGTGAGTGAGTAATAGCGAAAAAATTTCTCTCATTAAATTAAATACTCCTAGTTTATTTAACTTTTCATCAATTCTAATTTTTCTTCCTTTATGTACGCTCTTCATTTATTTGTTTATGACAATTTTATTTTTAAATTTCAACATAATTTCTCCAAATTAGTTTTTTTTGTCATATTTAATTGATCCATATATAACAAAGCAAGTTATTTTTTCTCATATCTTTTCAAACTAAGAAATCTTCGGGGGTAAGTGGCGCAAAGGTCAAAACTCGATATATAATGGACCTATTCCTCTATTCTTTTTTTATTAAATATCATCCTTTTATCTTCAAAAATATTTTAAACTGTGATGAGCCCCTAACGTACATATGATGTGCTGCGCCCTTACCACTAGACCAAAGTTATATGAATTTTTTGATCTCCTTAGTTATGTGTATTATGAAAGAAGTTTAAGGCCTTTTAACATTTTAGCTTTAGGCCACCAAGTTTTAAGTTGCCCTCTGGAATGAGCTGCCGGTCCTAATTTGGTTGTGACTGAGGCATAGTTATTATGTTAGTTTGAATTGTTTTCTTAATTCTTAGATCTTTTCTCTTTATGTTTGCTTCTCTACTTATTAAGCAGGCATATTCCACTAAGAAGCTAATATAAAAGTAATTAAACTAAATGTGAAATTGCAAATCAAAAGATGCAAGCTCATTATCTATTTAAATAATATTAATCTTTTAAATGATGGTTAAATCCTATTACAACTCAACATTGATTTAGTAACTGAAATATGCGTTTAGCAAATTATGTGTGACGCTATTCACATCATATATAGTAAACATTATCTCCCTTTAAGTTTCATGCCACTTTTATAGGGAAAATAGAGAAGATATAATTCATTAAGATGACAACAACAACAAACTTGGTTACATATTCATATTCTTACACAAACTTGGATATAAGATGAAGATCAACAACAACAACAACAGTACAATCCCACAAGTGAGGTATGAGGAGGGTAATGTGTACGCAAACCTTACCCCTACTCCGAGGAATAGAGAAACAGTTTCCGATAGACCCTTGGCGATAACACGAAGATCAAGCATTTACATATAGTTCATTATTGCAGCAATATAATTTATATTTTGCTGTGGTTAGCGCGAAGTATAGTTCCAAAATAACCTTCACCAGTAGCAGTAAGCTTGTCACATTGAGATCTCCATCCCTCAAATGCAGATGGAACACAATTAGAGCAGACCCAACCATCACTGCAATCGCTTTCGACTTTGCAATATTTTAAGCAAGTTATTATATCACCTAATGGAAGTAATTTTTCTTTCATCAGTACAAGATCTTCGGGTAAGTCTCGTAAAGCCATCACTTGCATCTTAGGAGATCCAAAGAGATTAACTGCACATTGTTGAAAACATAACAAAGATTAGGAATAATAATGTGATCTTTACTTCCTAAATGGAATGTAACGATGTAGGGATCCATATGTAAACATAGTATCTATTTAGATAGGCCGGAATGATTCCTTCTCATAATGAAAATGTATATAACCCTATTCCGGTCTGGTCCATACATAGCTGGCCGGATTTATTGTTTATATTTTTTTGGAGCAACGGTAAAGTTGTCTCCACGTGATCTACATTTCATGGATTCCAGTTGTGAATGGAGCCACTTATGCATTCATTAGGGTAGGCTGTCTACATCACACCCCTTGTGGTGCGACACTTACCCTGTGTAAATACAGGATGCTTTGTGCAACAAACTGCCTTTTTTGGTACACAGAGATTTATACATTGGTTATATATACACAACTATACACATTATACATGATTAATAAGTTTATTGTCCATCAACCGACTATTTCTAGTTTATATGGTTGGATGGTCGGCTGCTTAAGTTAATTTCTTCAATAGTTACACATTGATTTCCATATAAAAGGAGAGAAATGGTAGAATTTTGAACCTGTAATTGCAACAAATAAAGTACTTGTGTTCCGCTAATATATAAAGTACTTGGACCACGTGATTCATTATTTGTGATTGGAAATTATTATCCATGTCTTACAAAGGAACATGATGTTCAAATAGCTAGTAAAGTTAAGACCGATACCGGAGAATAAATAAAATAACGCAATAGCCATTGCGTAACACAACAAGGATCGATGTGTGAAGTTCTAATTGTAGAAAGATGTAAAGCGAGTAAGTAGAATGCATTGAGTTTTGCATTTCTAATACAACTATTTATACATGTATACACCAAATCTGTCACGACCCGGAGTTTCACCATTGGGATATCTGTCACGACCCGGAGTTTCACCATTGGGATCATGATGGCGCGTAATATTCCATTTGCTAGGCAAACCAACGTTAGAGAATTTTGCTAAGCAAAACCTTATTCAATTTGATAAATAACAGCAGTAAACAAAAATGAAATACGGCGAGTACGGAATCATACAGAAGCTTCAACATTTACTACTACCCAGATCTGGAGTCACAACTCACGAGCTGCTATGATTATTACAAACTGAGTCTGAAGAAGGATAATAACTATTTTGAAATAGAAATACTGTAAGTGAAAAAACTAGGAAGAGACTCCGGGATCTGCAGATGCCAGCAGATCTACCTAGGGTCTCCTGACAGCAAATCTAGCAGCTAACCTCTCAATCAGCTAGAGTCGATACCAAAATCTGCACAGAAAGTGTAGAGTGCATTATCAGTACAACCGATCACATGTACTGATAAATGTCGAGCCTAAGCTCGACGAAGTAGTGAAGAGTCTATGACAAGACACCTACAAATCAAACTTGTACAATTTAACAGTATATATACAAATATCAGTTATAAAGAACTTGACAGGTAATATCATGAGGGGGAAACATGCTGAGGGGATTACGAGATAGAGAACTACATCGGAATGGTAACTAGAACAACCAATATACTATGAACCAATAAGAACAAGTGAGCACAGTAAAGAAAAAATTGCACGGCATCACCATTCGTGCTTTACTCTCAACCTAACCATAAAATTAATAGAAACGGAACGGCATCACCCTTCGTGCATTAACTCTCATAACATGGCATGGCATCACCCTTCGTGCATTAACACTCATAATATGTCACGACATCACCCTTCGTGCTTTCACTCTCAACCTCACCATATCAATAGAAATGGCACGACATCACCCTTCTTGGATTAACGTTCTCCCTTACCATAATGCAACGAACAAATAACAACACGGAGATAAAATAAAAAGTACAACCCTTACTTCCACACTTGGTTCCACAATGTCAACCTCAACTTCGGAATCAATATTCAATTATCACCAAAAGATTCGTAAGCATGATAAAAGCGATTGATTTGACAATACTAGTCTAAACATGGATAACATGAATAAAGGAAGCTATCTTTGCAAGAAACCACACTCCATCCGCATGATTTAACACAACTACAACGCATAAGTATTAATAACCTCACATAAATGTTGTTCCCAACAATTAAAGAAGTAGAAATTTGGAAAACAATTCCTATTGCCTCAAGACAAGGTAAACCACGACACTTATCTCAATCCAACGACAAAACTCAAAGCTCAAACACGATTTTTCCTTTCACACAAGCCTCCGAACCAATAGAATCTAGAAAATTACCAACCAAACAATTCAATTTAAGCCTTAAGAACTACCCACGGTTGTAAGGAATTCAAGTTAGGCCATTTTTTAAAAAGTCAACTCCCAAGCCCTATTATGTAATTTGTTTTGGAATCTGACCTCAGTTTGAGGACTAAATCCTCAATTTACCAAATCCCTAGTTCTACCCAAAAACCCCAAATTCCACCATGAAAACCTTAGATTTTAGGTTGAAATCTTAGGAAAAGTAGTGAAAGATTGAAAGGAAATAGATTAGAATCACTTACCAATGATTTGGGAGGAAGAAGACTTGGAAAAATCGCCTCTAAGGTCTTAGTTTTTGAAAATTTGAGAAATGAACCAAAAATCCCATGGACACATGGAACACCGGATGAACTGCTGATAACCCTGGTGGAACCGCAAGCCTGTAAGCCACCTCTCCCACTCTCTCGAGGATCTAAAAAGGTTCGATATACCTAGGGCTCAACTTGCCCTTATTTTCAAACCTCATGACACCCTTCATGGGTGATACCTGGAGAAACACTCTCTTCCCGACCATGAATGCAACATCATGAACTCTACGGTCGGCATAAATCTTCTGCCTGGACTGAGCCGTGCGAAGTCGATCCTGAATAATTTTGACCTTATCCAAGGTATCCTGTACTAGTTTTGTGCCCAACAATCGAGCCTCTCCCGACTTGAACCACCCAATTGGCAACCGGCATTGCCTATCGTATAATTCTTCATAGTGAGCCATCTGAATACTCGACGGGTAGCTGTTGTAGGTGAACTCTTCAAGGGGTAAGAAGTGATCCCACGATCCTCCGAAGTCTGGCACATGCGCGGAGCATATCCTCCAATATTTGAATAATGCGCTCAGACTGTCCGTCTGTCTGAGGATGAAACGCTATGCTCAACTCAACCTACGTGCCCAACTTATGATGTACTACCCTCCAGAAGTGCGAGGTCAACTATGTACCTCGATTAGAAATGATGGACACGGGCACATCGTGAATATGGACGATCTCGCGAATACAAATCTCTGCCAATCACTCCAAAAAATAGGTAACTTCCATAGAAATGAAATGTGCTAACTTAGTATGAATGTCTACAATGACCTAAACTGCGTCGAACTTCCTACGAATCTGTGAGAGTCTAACAACGAAATTCGTAGTGATACACTCCCACTTTCATTCTGGAATCTCTATCTTCACACAGGGTCTATGATGCTCAGATTTCATTTGCTGAATTTAGGCACCGAGCTACATAAGGAGTTATATCCTTCTTCATTCTCTTCCACCAATAATGCTGCCACAAGTCCTGACACATCGTTGTGGCGCCTGGATGAATAGAATACCGGGAACCGTGGGCCTCCTCTAGAATCAACTCACGAAGTCCATCCACATTAGGAACACAAATATGACTACGCATCCTCAAGACCCCATCATCACCAACAGTAACATGCTTGGCACCACCGTGCCGCATTGTGTCCCTAAGAACCAACAAATGAGGGCCGTCATACTGTCGATCTCTGATGCGCTCAAAACAAGAACATCGAGCGAGTGTACAAACTAGAACACGACTGGGCTCTGAAATATCCAACCTCACAAATTGGTTGGCCAAAGTCTGAACATCTTATGCAAGTGGCCTCTTACTAATTAGAAAGAACACAAGGCTGCCCATACTCGCTCCCTTTCTACTCAATGCGTCGGCCACTACATTGGCCTTCTAGGGATGATACAAGATGGTGATATCATAGTATTTCAATATCTCAAACCACCTCCTCTATCTCAAATTGATATCCCTTTGTTGAATAGATAATGAAGGCTCCGATGATCGGTGAATACCCCACACGATACGCCATAAAAATAGTGCCTCCAAATCTTTAACAGATGAACAATGGCTGCCAACTCTAAATCATGGACAGGGTAATTCTTCTCATGAACCTTCAACTACTGCGACACATACGCAATCACCATGCCCTCCAACATCAATACTACACCGAGCCCAACACAGACGCATCACAATATACCGTGTAAGATCCCGAACCTTTGTGAAACACCAACAACAGTGCCGTAGTTAATGCAGTCTTGAGATTCTGAAAGCTCTACTGACACTCGTCTAACCATATGAACGGGGTACCCTTCTGGGTCAACATGTTCAACGGGGCTGCTATAGATGAAAACCCCTCCATAAATCGACGGTAATAGTCCCCCAAACCCAAGAAACTTATGATCCCCATAGCTGAAGTTGGTCTAACACAGTTATGAACTGCCTCAATCTTCTTAGGATCTACCCGAATTCCCTCGATTGGTATATTGTGGCCCAAGAAAAAGACTGAATCAAACCAAAACTAGCACTTCAAAAAACTAGTTGTCTATAAAAGTTTGAACCACAACCCGAAGATGCTGCTCATGCCCCTCTCGACTGCGGGAGTAGATTAAGATATCGTCAATAAACACAATCACAAGGGAATCAAAATAAGGCTTGAACACTCGGTTTATCAAATCCATGAATGTTGTTGGGGCATTGGTCAAACCAAAAGACATCACTATAAACTCATAATACCCGTACCGAATTCAAAACGTTGTATTAGGGACATCGGATGCCTTAATCCCGAATTCATGGTAGCCAGATCTCAAATCAATCTTCAAAAACACAGTGGAATCCTGAAGCTGATCAAATAAATCATCAATCCTCGGCAATGGATACTTGTTCTTGATTGTGACTTTGTTCAACTGTCGATAATCTATGCACATCCTCATCGATTCATCGTTCTTCTTAACAAACAATACAGGTGCACCCCAGTGCAAGATACTAGCTCTATGAAGCCCTTATTAAGCAAATCCTGCAAATATTCCTTCAATCCCTTCAACTCTGGCGGGTCCATATGGTATGGTGGAGTGGAAATGGGCTTAGTGCGCGAAGCCAAATCAATACAGAAATCAATATCCCTATCGGGTGGCATCCTGATGCGTGGCTAGAATTCATGATTTTAAGCATTATATACCTTGCATTTTATGTGCTTT
>MDKI01063515.1:0-64253 GCA_005239505.1 Nicotiana paniculata
GGTCCTTGCTTTCTTTTCTTCTGCTTAACAGGTGCGAAGGATAGATCTTCATTTAGTTTATGAGTCATCACTTCTGGTGGGATGCTTGCCATATCTGAGTGGGACCACGCAAAGCAGTCTGTGTTAGCCTTTATATAATCAATTAACTTACCTCTTCGAGCGGGGCCTAGCCTCGTGCCTATATACACTTCCTGCTCAGGATTTTGTTCAGATAACGGAACAACTTCGAGCTCCTCCGTAGTTGTTTTGATGTTCTCATCTTCCTCCCGTTCACGAATGACATCCGGTCTGGAATCTGCATCTGTGTGGTATAGTATACTTTCTTGACTCTCCTTCTCGTAAGTATTTTCTTTCGTACCTATTTCAGCAATAATACCTCCCGTACCTATTTGGGTAGTAATTTCTTCCATGCCCGTTTTGGCGGTGTTACCTGCTTGGGAGATTTCCTTATCTCGTAATTCTTCCACCTCTATTTTCTTGTTGTAGTGTATCACATAGTTTATATTTTTTGCGGTCTGCTGATCACCTTTGATTTGTTGAATCCCCCATTCAGAGGGCATTTAATTACCTGATGCAATGTGGAGGTATCGCTTTCATGTCGTGGATCCACGGCCTTCCAATGATCACGTTATAAGCCATGTCAGTATCTATGACTTGGAACCTGGCACTTTTGGTCACCTCCTCAGCATAAGTGCTAAGCTCAATTTCTCCTTTTGTTATAACCATAGAGTTATCAAACCCTGATATGGCTCGTGATTTTGGGATTACTTGATTCCCAGTAGCATTTCTTCCATGACTCTTAGCAAAATGATATTGCCTGAACTGTCTGGATCAATCAACACTCTTTTATTGTTAGTGTCATGAATAAGCAAAGATATTACCAGAGCATCATTGTGTGGAAGCATTAATCCGCTGATATCTGTATCATCGAAGGTTATATCGTATTCTCTACGAGCCCGTTTCCCATGTGTAATTGTGAACTTTGTGGTTGTTTTGCAAACCACTCCGTTTACTTCTTCACCGCCGTGTATTACGTTAACGGTTCATTTTGGAGAAGGAGGCTTTGGGGGCTCCTGCCTGTTCCTCATATATGCCTGTTTACCTTTATCACTAAACAATTATGTTAAATAGCCCTGTTTTAACAAATTTTCTACTTCACCTTGTAAAAATCTGCAATCCGCAGTTTTGTGCCCATGATCGTTGTGAAATTCACACCAGTGATCTGGGTTTCTTCTACTTGGATTTGGCCGCATCTCTTTGGGCCACTTAACCTTGTCTCCCATGTTCCTCAATATTGAGACAAGTTCAGTAGTACTTACATTAAAGGTATGATCCCCAATAGTACTACCTCTAGGTCGTTCATCTCGATTTTTTCTGGATCTTGATGAGGATGAGACTACGTCTCTTCCCTGTGGTCTATAGTCCGACCTAGTGTTTTCAAACTTGGGGCGGATATCGCATCCCGAGGATCCTAAGCAAGGATCATACCTGCTTTTACCTGATCTTCTATCTGATCAGGACGTCTGGATCTGGAATGATCTTCATATCTAGAACGAGCAATGATATCTTCTTCTATTCTGAGTTTAGTACTATACCTGTTATATACATCGTTCCATGTTGTAGAGGGGAATTCTCTTAGACTCTCCTTAAGTCGTCTTGTGGCTCTGAGTTTTTATCGTTCAGGTTGCTTGCAAATGCCATGGCTGCCCAATTATCAGGCACCTGGGTAACTGCATTTTTTCTCGTTGAAACCTGTCTATAAACTCACGGAGTAGTTCCGTGTCTCCTTGTTTTATTTTGAATATGTCTTCCATTCTCTTCTCAACTTTTTGTGCACCAGAGTGTGCTTTTATAAACGAATCTGCAAGCTCAGCAAAAGAGTCAATAGAATTTTCAGGGAGAAGAGAATACCAGGTTAGGGCCCCTTTGGTAAGTGTTTCCCCAAATTTTTTGACAAGGACTGATTCAATCTCTTGTTTTGTTAAGTCGTTGCCTTTTACCCCAGTAGTGAAAGCAGTCACATGGTCACGTGGGTCAGTTGTTCCATCATATTTGGGAACGTCAGGCATTTTAAACTTCTTGGGTATAGGCAAGGGTGCCGCACTTGGCTTCCAAGGTTGTTGAGAATATCTATCAACATCGATGCCTTTGATGATAGGTGGTACTCCAGGAATTTGTTCGATGCGATCGTTCTGCTCCTTCATCTGTTTCTGCATGGTTAGCAGTAAATTTTGTAATTTTGAGTTATTAGATATACCTGGTCTCATTTCGAGAGATTCATTAGGAGTATCTCTTCTTCCTGAGTTTGCCAACCCAGATTGAGGATTTTCCATGGTTATGGTGTTATTGGGGGGTGGCGTCAGCGGTGTAGGTAACGCTACCAGTAATCCTCTCACAAATTCTTGCAAGGCTTGGCTCACATACTCTGCAATCATTTGCTTTACACGATCTTGTTCCACAGTTTGATCATTATCACCATTGTTGTTATTGGATCTTTTTGGGGATTGTTCCCTCAAACCACGTGGGGTTACTGAAGGCGATGGAACTGGGGTTCCACTCCTTTGCTGGTTGTCGTCGTTGGAGTTTGACATAATTCAGAGGATATCACTTGAAAAGTAAACAAAGATTATCAGTTTCCCGGTAACAGAACCAATTTGTTTAACCGAAGAATTAGACCCTTTGACTAAAGCTTATTTTTTAAGATAAATACGGGTTACTGACAATCAATGTAATGGAGAAAAATGAATAATAGACAATATTGCAGAAATATAGAAAATCGAAGTTGATTGTATTTGAGAATCAGATGCCTTTACAAGCTGTATTCTCCTCCCTTATATAGGAGATTCTTATAACATACGACTCTTGCTATGGTTACTCATTAATGACTAATTATGACATTAATGAGGCGTTTACAAAGGATAACGGTAATTGGGGTTCGGTTACATAACGTTCGAGTAATCAATTGTGGGTCCTTGAATCTGCACGTAGCTTTGTCTAGATTCATTCTGACCGTGCCTCTCTCCCGTTTTGATCAAGTTGAGTTGTCCGTGGCTAATAAGTTCGTGGGTTTACTGAACCGTGCCTCTTTGTACCGTACCTCTTCAAAGAATTACATCCAGCTATCGCGTTTTCCTATGTCCACGTGACTGGATGAGTTGCCAAAAGTTGGCATACGTGTGAAACTCTTTTTTACCAATACAATACATTATTATTTTCAAGCATCTTACTACACAAATAATATTTTTATTATTTATTAATTACTTCTTATAAATTATTTTTATAATTTCGTGTAATTAAAAACGTTGGCACAATTTTTAGTTAATTTCAGACCCAAAACCTTATCCCAATTCCCCTGACCCAAGAAAACGACCCTTAAACCCATTCGCAACCCACTTCAAATGACCCGCTCCACCTATTATTTAATCCGGACCATTGATCTCTCAATATCAATAGTCCATGATAATCCCACCCTTTTTAATTACATACGCCCGAACCCTAGCCCCATTCTTCTGAGAAGGCCTCCCTTGAACCCTCTCGAATCTCATCTCCTCTCAAACCCTAGTAACCGCCCCCTCTATCCTCACCAACTCTAGTTCTAATGTGGAATTTCTTCATGATTTTCCTTCCATATATGCTCGGTCTCTTTGTTATTACACGGCTTTGGTATCACATAATACTTGCCTATATTTGGCAAGTATATGGTAATAAATCAAGCCCAAACATCTCTGTACCCTCAAGATCTTGACGGGTTTTCGTCTGTATGCAGCATGGCAAGGTTATATGAGGCGATTGATGAATATCTTTAGTCAATTCATTGATTTCTGTCGAACTAGGTTTTAGACAACATGCCTATAGGATGTATAACATATGATTTTGTTAACCTAGATACCATTCCAATAGGACTTCAAATAATCAATTGGTCAATTGCTTATATTACTTTTACTGTACTGCCTATCTAGATATCATGACTATAAGACACTAATATTTTAGTCAACACTGCCCCGCCTAGATGACATGCCTATAAGAATAAGGTGTTATAAAAATCAGGTTTGATTGTTAATTTTTTAGAAATCTTGCCTATAGGATGTTGTCACTCACTTAAAAAATTGTTTATGAGATCAACGTTGTTAATATTGGACTCTCAAAGCTGTTTCACTTCTTAATCATGCAACAATTAGAATCATGCTTATAGGACAATGTCGCCTACATAAGACTCATATTTACAGAATTAGTGCTAATAATTCTGAGTTTGAAGACAGTTTACTGCCTCCTCGCCTAAGCAATTTAGAACAATAACGTTGCATATACGATGCTGGAATTCAGAATTACCTAGAAACCATGCCTATAGGACTCTAAGTTTTTTAATTCTGAAATCATCTACTGCCTATTCTGCCGCGTGCATTTGTTGTCTATGTGTGGAGGCTAACTTGGGCCTTTAGTTGTCTTTAAATAAAGTCCTATCAGTTTTGAATGTCACCTAGATTTCTCATTTTGAGCAACCTAAGTTGAGTTTAGAACCACCTCATAGTAGGTCCAAAGCCTCATGGACTATAGGTATAGGACGGGTGGTGCACGTATAGGATACAATTTAGAATTGAATTAGAGCGCCTTTAAGTAACAACTTCAATATAGTAATTGGGTAGCAAGAGAAGATAATATGTGCCCGCTGAATAATATGAGCAACCCCTACCTTAAGGGAGTTGAGAAGTATTATTTATGTTGCACGGGGTGATCCTTTAGGCTAAAAAACTTAATACCCCTCCATTTTTCTTTATATGCTTGTTATTTACACTTAGTTATTTAACATAGACCAATGCAGTTGTACACTTGTAATCTTTAAGATTTGTACCTATTATTTTGTTCTTATGAGTTATAATGGAGTCTTCAATTTCTATATTTTTCATTGCTTATTTGATCACCTAGCTTAATACATAATCCACATAGTTTAAAATTCGGGCGAAACCCACAGTTGTGGACCTTGAAGAATGCCTAACACCTTCTCTTTGAGGTAATTTGAGCCCTTACCCACATTTTGGTGACGTTGACTTATTAAAATAGAGTTATTTGCAAATACGTTCCCTAACGCACCTTAAATAGTTAGGTGGCGACTCTTCTCTTTTAGTACCTCATTTAAAAGAGTTGTCACACTTCGAAACCCATTTTCACGAGAAAACGGGGCGCCACAACTACCTTTAATTTTTTCCACATTCCGAAGAAATTTGTGGGTCACTCTTGTCGCTATTTGCATAGATTTTTAGGGAACTATATGCATGTTCAAGGGGGTATGATTTCCTTAAAAGCTTCAATCTTCTACTTCCCCTCTATCAGAAGATTGCCTTGTGGGGAAGGTTGACTCTGAACTTCAGTCAATGGGAAGAATCCCCTTATCTAAGGTTCTTTGTATAGCACTCTAAACTCTCTTTCTTACACGAGACAGAAATTGCAAATATGCGTCATGGAGAATTTCTTCCAAAGGGAGCGGACCATCGATTACTTCATCAGCACTATCAATATCATCCGCAGTCACAAGGAAAGAATGAGGCGTTGGGTAACACCATATTTCAAGAAGAATGGAGGGAATTTTTGACCCAGCTAACTAGAGAGTTCATCAACTAGAAGCTTTCTTGGCTATGCGGCAGAGAATTTATAAGGGTCCTGGAGAAATATTTCATTGAGCTAATGGGTTTGGAAGGGATTCAGCCATATGCACTGCTGAGAGTTCTGACACAGTTCGGCTTGGTTCAAGACCTACCCCTTTGGTTCCGAATGGATTTGCATGAGGACGACTACAATGGAAAAATTCCAATTCTTAGGGTAAGGCTGCTTCAAGTTGAGTGGAGTAACTTGGTTATGATGGTTATAGGACAAAACACATGGTGTACGCCCGAGTACTTTGTGTGGATTACTGAAAATAATCCGTTTTCCAGGCTTTGTCGAGAGGGGTTAGCCGGGTTGGAAGTAGGAGAACCTGGGAGGAGATTCTGGGGATGGCTATTGAGTTGTTGGTTCATTTCCATTCTGTACTCTTTAAGTTCCCTAAGGGAAACCCTATAAGCCCATGAAACCTTTGTAAACCCTAGAGGGATCACATTGTAGCATTGGGAAAATTATCTCTTATCTTTTGTGTTAGTGTTGTAAAAGCCTTGAAGTCTTTGTAATCCATGTTGTAACCCGAAAATTTCTCATCCATGAAAATCGAGTTCGCTCCGAATCCAAAGCTTTCAAATTTGGATATTTGTTAACACTTACAATGTAGGACTATCTCCGGCAAAGAGAGGTCCTTGAATATTTATAGGAATGTGCTTGCTCAATTGTGTGAGCTAACTGCTCTGTATGATTATATTTGCGCACCGACCGAGCTAACATCTAATTTTTTCCTTGCTTTATCACTTTACTTATTCATTTTCCAAAATAGAGGTTGATTTGTGTTGATATCTAAACTGACCGAGCCACTGTATAATCTGAGGTCCAAAGGGAAGATGACTAGCATAGATAACCTGGCCAGAAATACTCCGGTAGTAGCTGACAACCCAAGGGGTTCAGGGGGAAGGGATGAAGCTCAGAAGGATGAACATGTCGCCTAGATGAAGCAAGGAATGGAGTCACTAAGAGAGGAGGTATAACAAATAATTGACACATCTGGTCGCAAGGGCGCTTCCACAACCATCCTATTTTCCATCACTAGATTCATTGCCCGATCACTTTCCTTCATCAACCCGTCAACCCACAAAATACCCACCTTACTGCCACCTGTACCACAAACCCCCACCATAACCCAGGTCATACCGCCAGTTACCCCTTCAAATCTACCAAACCCTCCCATACACATGCCTTACGTTCCCAACTATGTTCAATCCCCACAAAATCCACTAACCATAGTCAATCTGGTCCAAACCCCTCCTCATGACCATGTCACATTTACAAATACCTATACACAATATATACATACAACACACACTGCCACCTATGAGCATATGTTCCACCGATATATACCACAGTAGAACTCACTTTCATTATGCCTCTCATGGTCAGGATGCCTTATGCAATTGACTAGTATGCCGAAATGAAAATAGAAGAAAAATCCAAGGAAGAAGAGTCGATGTTTAAACAACTCTGGGTACTGTGGAACCAAATAAGAACCTACAAGTTGCTCAAGTGAAAGAGAGCTTAGATTATGAAGACTTATGAATGTGTAGATTATGAAAACTTATGTATACATCCAGATGTTGATATGTCGGCAAGTTGCAACCCTCCAAAATTTGATATCTTTGTTGGGACGGGCAATCCCCACGCCCATTTGAGAGGATATGGTGAAAAATTAGTAGGAGTGGGAAGGAAAGATAACTTGAGGATGAAGTTATTCATAAGAGTTCTAACTAGGGAAGCACTCACTTGGTACACTAGATAGGACCCCAAAAATTTGAGGGAATGGTAAGACATGGATGAAGATTTTATGAACCATTTCAGGTTCAATACTGAGATCACCCTGATAGATTCACTTTGTTGAACATATAAAAGAAGCCCTCTGAGTCGTTTCAAGAGTATGCTCGTCGTTGAAGATTAGAAGCATCCAGAGCACAACCCCTGTTGGATGACAATGAGCTGACCAAATATTTCATTCGCGCCCATGAGGGAATCTACTTTGAGAAAATTATGGGGATGATGGACCAGAATTTCCCCGAGCTAGTCAAAATGGAAGATTTCCTTGAAAAGAAGGTATTAAGTCCGTGAAGATACAATTTATGGTTGTGCTACAGGTTTCTAGAAAGGCTATATAGTCCGGTTCCATCGGCATCGGAAAGAAGAAGAAAGAAGTGACAACAATTGTCCCTTATTATCAACCAACTCTCCTCGTCGAGCCAATCCTATCTACAAATGCTCACCCTCCAAACTATCCCACTTATAACCTAGTCTACAACGCATAAACACATTACTATACTCAACCACACTACAATCCACTCTGAGCCAATATACATCCAAATCAACCATGGCCATATGCCCTTGTTCAAACCACTACCCATCAAAATAGACATGCCTATGCTCCCAGACCACGTTCAAACTTCGAATCATGGAACCCCAAAAATTTCACCCAAGTACTGAATGTTTAGCCTAATCATTTGAGAGGATGAGAACAAACGGATTATTATTCCTGGTTGAAGGAAGAATCCCAGACCAACCCACTAAGTTTTTTGATGCAAGCAAGCATTGCTCCTATTATTCCGATATTCAGGGACATGACACCGAGGATTTCTATGATTTGATGCACGAGATGAAATAGTGATTAAAAGCGGAGCTATCCAATGCACTCCAACCCCACCAAATTTAAACCATAATCCTCTACCAAAGTACAAAGATCAGGGAACAAATATGATCACCTTAAAGAAGGACTTTAATTTAAAGGGGACTATTGTTACCATTGGGAATTCTGAAGCATCAAGGAAAACAACTTCGGAAGCCTTGTTAATCACTGTACAACTAAAGCCGCTAGTAATGGTCCAAACATATCAACCACGACCTACCTCAACCTTCAGAGAGTATTGGAATCATGAGTATAAAGCACTTACATGTATCTATTAGTCAAAAGGAATGAGAAAAATGACAAAAACTATGGCCGCTCATAGGATGACTCGATATGGGAGAAGATGCACTCCTAAAGAATTGAACCAAGGAAATTCAAGTAGAGAGCAGACCCAAAAGGAGGAATATAACTGACGCAGAGGCAACGGATTTTTGGAGAAAGATGACAGTTAATGTATACGCCATAGAAGAGCACCTGAGAAAGACCCCTACCCATATAACAATCATGGATCTGCTGATGAGTTTCGATAGTCACAAAGATGCTCTGGTAAAGGTGCTAAGTGGATTGAGTGTGCCAAGAAATACCACCAGTGAGGAAGTGGACGAAACTATTGGGAAGATGGTGGAGGCAAAAAAAATCTCTTTTAAGAGGAACGAACTTCCTGTGGAGGGAGTACATCATAACATAGCTTTACACATCACTATCAAGTGTGGAGATAAGGTCATATCTGGGGTACTAGTTGAAGGGGATCCGGGGTGAATATTTTCTCGTTCTCCACTCTACAAGAATTAGGCATCCGTATAATAGAGGTATAGGAGAGCCACGTGAGGGTAATGTCTTTTGATGGGTCGCAGAAAGACGTTATCGAAGAAATTTATCTAGATTTGCAAATTAGACCCATTGAGTTCCCGGTATTGTTCCAGGTAATTGATATCTCATCTTCTTACAACTTGCTACTGGGAAGGAAATGGATGCACATGGCATGGAACTTCCTTCAACTCTCCTTCAGTGTATGAAATTTAAATGAGATTGCTAGGAAATAGTAATACATGGGGAATGGAGTCGATATGATTATTAAGAACATGCAGTTCCTTTTATAGAGGGCTAGATGGGGATGTTTTTCATGTGGTCCAGATCATGCAAGAAATGAAAATAGAGAAGAATGAACGAGGTCACATCACGCAATCGCCATATGGTCCAGGGATGGAAATTTGAGAAATGATGAAATACGGGTACATGCCAGGGTCCGGGCTAGGAGTTGATTGTAGGCTTTAAATGTATTTTAGTCGCTTATAGCACTCTAATTCACTTCACTTTATTTGTGCTTGAGCTTTAATTGATAGTGTTCTGCACTTATTGTGTGTTTTATGCCCTGTAGGAGTGATTCCGAGTGATGTAGATGTTATGGAGCTAATTCGAACTATTTGGAGATTTGAATTATGAGAAAAAGCCCAAAGGATTAAGTGTGTGTTTTGAGATCGTCAAATTTTGGCGTCGTTGCTGGGGATTGTCAATCAATAGTGTTTGAAAAAGTTTATAGTGCTAACTAAAATTTTTTTCTTTTTCTTTTATTTTATTTTATTTTCCCTTTTACGTTTGGTGTTCTTTGACTGTGCGCAGGTTACAGGTTTAGAGTGGTGCAAGAATCTAGTTTCTCTGAAAAAAGTGCTACCATACGAGCCACAGATAGAAAAACAACTGCGACATCTGAGGAAGGAAAGGAAGCTCACCGAGACATCAAAAAAGGTTGGGCAATCCTCAAGGTTGAACGGGATGCTGAGGAAGAAACTATTAGAGATGCACAAATTATCTATGAAGACGAGAGTGGTCGGAGAATCGCTCAAAATCAACCCTTGGGGGCAAACAAGTTCAGAAATATAGCTCACATGCTTGCGAGACCACTTGGCGATTATGCTAGACCAGTTTACAACCAAGGATTATCAAGTGCGAGACCATATCCAATTGCAGAAAACAACTTTGAATTAAAGCAAGAGTTGCTTCAAACACTTCAGAACTGATGTGTCTTCAAAAAGAAGCCAAATGAATATCTAAATACACATCTAATGGACTTCGAGGAGATTGTGAAAACCATTCAATATAATGGTGTGTCACAAGATGCAGTGTACTCAAGGTCATTCCCCTTCACACTCAAAGATGATGCAAAACAGTGGCTTCGTAGCTTGCCCACTAGATCAATAAGAACTTGGGAGGAGATGACCTGGAAATTCCTTGATAAATATTTCTCCTCAGCTAAAACAGGAAAGTTTAGAAGAGAAATCCATAACTTCTGCCAAAAATATATGGAAACTTTTTTGAAGCATGAGAGAGGTTTAAGGAGATTATGCGAAAGTGTCAGCATAGCAGAATTGAACTTTGGATGCAATTCTAGGACTTTTGGGATGGATTGACACCGGCCTCACGTGGAACATTGAGCAATGCAGCTGGAGGCCTCTTGATGAAGAAGACTCCAGAGGAGATAGTCATAATTCTTGATGAGTTATCTGAAGATGCAAATCACTGTCCCTCTAAGAGTACTGAAAGAAGAAGATCAACAAGTGTTCACCATGTCGATGCTAACACATCTGTGTAGGTATAACTGGATTCTATGGCTAAACAAATAAGGAAGCTAAACTTAGCATCGATACAAAGTGAGTCTCATGAAACTTGTAATATGTGGAAAAGGACACTCTACTCATGAGTGTCAAGCCTCAACTGAGGAAGTTAATGATGTGGGGAACTACAATTTTAATGTTATGGGTTAGATCCACCTTGGTTTTTCAAGGAGTTCACCTGGAGGTACTGGGATTTCTTGGCAACAAAACAACTATAGATCCCAAGGACAAGGAGCTTCAGCATACCAAAATCAGGAGAGGTAGCAGTTTCAGCCTCAACAACCCATTAATCCTGGTCTAGAGGATCTAATGAAGGCTTTCATTATCAAGACGGATGAGAGGTTTCACGCTCATGGAGCAACTATCAAAGAATTGGGCACTGGTTTGTGAAACATGGAGAGACAACGGGGATAGATTGCAACAATATTATCTGAGAAGGTTCCAGTCACCCTTCCCACTAACACTGAAAAGAATCACAAAGAAATGGTGAATGTTGTAAACTTGATAAGTGGGCAAGTGTTAAAACATCCCACTCCGACCCAAAAAGATGTGATACTTGCAAAAGAAAGTGGGGAGCAGCTGAAAATTGATGTTGATAAAAAGAAGAAAGGCACGATAAAAACTTAGAAGAAGAAGAAGGAAGAAAAATCAAGAAGGGATGAACATGAGGAGAGTAAACAAATGCCTGCTTTACCTTTCCCTTAAAAGATAAATAGAGAAAAGATGGACAAGTAGTTTGAGAGATTTCTGGATATGCTGAAATAGTTTCATGTAAGTTTTCCATTCATAGAAGTGCTCTCACAAATGCATGCTTATGCCAAATTCTTGAAGGAAATCCTTACAAAGAAGAGTAATATAGAGGAGACCTCGGTGGTGAATCTCACAGAGCATTGCATCACGATATTGCAAAACAAAGTCCCATAAATTTTTGGAGATCCAGGGAGTTTTACTATACCTTGCACTTTTGGCTCTATTAATTTTGAAAAATCTTTATGTGATTTTGGTGCCTCAATTAATCTAATGCCTCTATCTATTTACACTAAACTGGAGAAGGAGATTGGAGAGATAAGGTCTGCACCAATATCTTTCCAGCTAGCAGACCAAACGACTTTAATACCTAAGGGGATAATGGAAGATGTGTTAGTTCGGGTGGATAAGTTTGTATTTCTTGTAGATTTTATAGTGTTGAATATGGAGGAGAAAAATGAGGTCCCCATAATCCTAGGAAGACCATTATTAGCAACGGGTAGAGAAATATTTGATATACACGAGAGAAAACTCATGCTTAGAGTGGGTAAGGAGATGACAACTTTTGATATGAATGTAGAAAAGAGGTCATAAAAGAAAAAAGCAACTGCGAGTGTTGAGTGGAAAGTGAAGGGCTCAAAAGTGAAAGATGCACTGAGTTAGAAATATAAGTGTGGGGTGTATCCCATTAAGGCTGAGAAGAAGCTGTCTGCATGGATGTGCGCATTAGTTCGAAGGCGAGGAATGGAGCCCGACTTCGACTCAGACCCCGAGTAGATGTTCAGGGAATTTCCTTTACCTTATGCTTTTTAATTGTGGGTCATGGGGACATTTAACAACTTAAAGTATAGGGTGGGGGATATTTGTATGTTGTATGTATATGTGTTAGTTTTAGTAGTTAAATATAGAAAATATTTGAGAAAAACCATAAAAATTGAAAATTTTTAGATTTGTCCCGTCGACGAATATCATTCGACGAGTTTCTTGAGGGATTTAAGTCAAAAGAAAAATACAAAGATTCTTTTTTGTTAGGTATTGTAGTAATTCCCCCTTGATTTTTCTTTGTGTCGTGATTCTTTTCCAAGAGTTTTTGTTCAACCGAGTGTAGTTAGTTTTTGTTTTGTAGAGTAGTAGGAAACTTTGTGATGTGAATTGGATTGAAGATAATGCCTCTTTAATTTCTTATACCTTGAGAATAGTAAGTGCTTTAGTTGTGCCGCTTAGGGTCAGGTTTTGACTCTTGTATAAGTACCTTAAACTTTATGATCTTAACTTTGCTTAACTGCTTTGACTAGAGTGTTTTGATGAATCTAATCTTGAGTGAGTTATGTGCCATGTGGGTGTGAGGTTTTTTATTATTCATTGCATTGCATTTGATGTCTAGACTTTCCCGGTATGTTTGCAAAGCGCAATAGTAGTTGTATTCAGTCTTGGAAGTAATATAGGCATTTCTTTATTGATCCAATTATATGCTTTTACCCACCTAATTGTTATGTATCGTAGTTAACCCCTTTGAACATGTAATCCTATTTCTTTGGCAACCACGTTACAAGCCTTTCCCATTTGTTTGAATTGACCATCTATTTGAACCTTGTACCTCTCGTGAGTACTCTAATTTGTTATGAACTTTTTAAAAGTTGAAGTGTGGGGTGGTTGGTTTGGCTTTTGAGTAGAACTATTGAAATAAGGGAGAAAGATGCACTAGTTTGAAAAAGTAAGATCCGCTTGAATTGAAAAGAAAAAGAAAAAAATAGTTTTATTATTGTGAATAAAAGTAGTCTTGGATAGTGGTGACTCTTGATGTAATTGTACTTAAAGAAGTAGTGTGTCAATGTTATATTGATGTGAAGGTGGAGTTATGGTTTGACATAATTATGGGGTTTTGAGCAATGAAATGTATGCATTAAAGTTCTTAGGGAGGTGTAGGCACTCTTATATCTAAATGTATCCTACCCATCCCGCAACCTACATTACAACCAAATAAAGTTCTACTTGATCCTTGACTAAATGAGATCAATTAGTAGAGTAGTACACTATGCGAAAGATTATGGTTCGTCTTCTGTGGCATATAAATGTTGTTTCTGAGAGAGAGCAAATCCTTTTTATCTTGAGTTCCTAATTATTCTTAATTTTTATTGTGTGTGGAACTACTCTCTATTATTGTGTGAGGGCACTTAATTCATGAAGGAAAGATAATGCTTGACCTCTGTGTTAGAGTAAGTGAGTGGGTTATAGATAATGCGTGGTGCTTGTGAGTCAAATCTTGAGGCGAGGATGTTACGCTATTGTACATAATCTATTTTAAATATTCTCGGTGTGATGAGTTATGAGAGTTGTTGAAAAAGCTCGTGTTTATATAAAGTGTAGTTTAATTGCTCGAGGACGAGCAATGTTTTAAGTGTGGGGTGTTTATGGTAGGCTATAATTACATATTTTAGTCGTTATTGCACTCTAATTATTTCACTTTATTCTTGTTTGAGCTTTAATTGATAGCGTTTTGCACTTATCATGTGTTTTATGCCATGTATGAAAGATTCCAAGTGATGTAGGTGATATGGAGCTAAGCCGGAATCGTGTTCGGGGGTCGAGGACCAAGTCTAGACATCAAAATGCATGAAAAATCCGTACTCTGAGAAAATCTCACTGCCGCGGCACGTGGGGCGCACTCTTGTTCATTTTTTTGATGCCTGTCAGAACAACCTCTCTATGGATTTCCCAACTAATTCCCCGCATGGTGCGTCGCCCCATGCAGCGTGCCTTTGCAATTTTTACAAAATGAAAATCCTATTTCGGCGAGGAGAAGGTGATTTTCTTCTTGGCCCGACCCTACTTGGTATAAATACATGAAAAAATGTTATTTCCCAACTTTTGACACATATTCGACCTAAAGAGGCTAAGGAGGGGTTGGAAGAGCACAAGCACAAGGATTTCATCAATCCTTCCTCACTCAAGACACAATTTGGATTGAATTTATGTTTTCCTATACTTAATTTTATCTATGATGAACTGCTCCATATATATGGAGTAGTTCTCTTTAGGTTTTGATGGACTTGGTGTGTTTATGATTGTTTGTGGATTATAAATCTATTTTTATGTATTTAAGTATTTTTTGATGATTTAATTGTTGCATCTATATTCACATGCTCATGTAATCGAGATAGGCATAACTTGTGATATCTTTGCATTATCTTGTTGGTTAAGTTAACTAATTCTTCTTAGTAATAGAAAGAGGCTAATTGAACTATAGATTAAACCTAGTTAGGAAAATAATCGAAAGAGGGTTTCCTAAAGACCAATACACTACGCATTCTTGCATATCTTCACGTACTTAAATTGGTTCATCTTGTGAGGTTAAGTCTTAATAGAGAGAGGAGTTTTTCCTGAACATTTGAACTAAAAATTGAGTGAATTCGAGAGACTGACTTGAACATTAGAAATGAATTATCTAGAGTTAGATTCCAAATAATTATCTTACACCTATCCTATCATTCCCTATTTTCTCCCGCTGATAACTTCCCTGCTTACCTTGTTGCGATTGTTATTAGTCAATAGCTTTAGATTCTTTGTTAATTTTAGTTAGAAATTATGTAAACCTCAATTGTTGATTCTCTTGAATAGAGATCAAGCTAGAAACTATGGGAACACTATTTAAATCCAATCCATGTGGATACAATATTATACTATACTATATTTGACTAGCGAGCATAATTTAAGTATTTGTTTTGAGCTCGCCAGGAGCTCAATCGGATGGGATAACTGAGCAAATTCAATCGAAATGGCTGAAGGGTACCATTGGCTTGGGATACCAACCTAAAATTTGAGGAGTGCATAAGAGTAACCCTGGGGAGAAAGTTTTCGTTCTAGAATATGTTCCGGGTCTAGGTCAGAGCTTACCACAAGATGAAGAGATCATCGACATGATCAGAAGGTTGTTCTTGGAAATGATCAAGGAACGCTACGACGAAGCTAACATCAAGACACTGACCATTAGGGATACCGAACCAGGAGAGACTTTGCGGAACTGGACAGCTAGTCCATCTTTGGTTCGTCGGGGTTCTTGGTAGTTTAGAATTGTAGTAAATTTTTAAAACTACATAGTCTATTGAGGCTTGAATCATGTCGATGCTTTTCTTTTAAATCTCCTTTTTGAACGCTAAGATGTTCCTTTCAATGAAATAAAGTATGGTTTTCCTAAAAGTCATTGCAAAATTGTCTTTATTTCTATTTATACTTGACTTTTCTTTTTCAGTGATCAAATTAATAAAAACACGTGTTCCACAATTATGACATTTAATTTAACCCTCGATCAAAACAATCCGGACTACGAGGAATATGACGAGAGTATGATGCCCGAGAACTTATCACAGGAGATTGAATAGTTAGAAATCTAAAAGAAGCCCAAACTCGAGGAAAAAGAGGTGATGATTCTAGGAATGAAAAAGACGTAAAAGAGACTTCAGTCAGCATCCACCTAAAGGCAGAACAGAAGAAAGAATTGGTAGAGATATTCCAACAATACATCAATGTATTCGCCCGATCATATGACGATATGCCTGGACTAAGTACCATCGTTTTCTCACATCGACTGCCCACTGATCCTACAAAACCACCAGTCAAGTACAAGCCCAAGAAATTCAAGAATAATTTTAGTGTGAGAATCAAAGAAGTTACCAAGCAAAGAGAGGCGAATGTGGTGAGGGCCATGAATTACCCTACTTGGTTGGCCAACATAGTGTTAGTGCCTAAAAAGGATGAAAAGGTTAGAATATGTGTGGATAACCGAGATCTCAACAAAGTAAGTCCAAATGATAACTTTCCTCTGGCCAATATCCATATCCTTATTGACAACTCTGCAAAGCATGATTTACCATCATTCATAGATTGTTTCTTTGGATATCACCAGATTCTGATACACAAAGAAGATGCAGAGAAGACAATATTCACCACGCCACGTGGATTTTACTACTATAGGGTCATGCCAATAGGTCTCAAGAATGTCGGCGCCACCTACACGAGCACCATGAAGACCCTTTTTCATTACATGATCCATAAGGATATTGAAGTATATGTGGATGATGTCATCATCAAGTCACGGAAGAGTACGAATCATTTAATTGACTTGAGGAAGTTCTTCGAACAATTGCAAAGGTACAATTTGAAGCTGAATCCTACAAGGTGTGCGTTCAGAGTTCTCGCGCAAAAATTATTGGTTTTCATCATTAGGAGGAATGGGATAGAGTTAGATCCCTCGAAGATCAAGGACATTCAGGACTTACCTCCTCCTAAAAGAAAGAAGGACATAATGAGCTTCCTCGGCAGATTGATTTACATCAGCCAGTTCATATCCTAATCAACAGTAATCTGTGAAACAATTTTCAAGATATTGAAGAATGATGCCACTATGAAATGGACTGACGAATGCCAAAAAGCTTTTGACAGAATCAAGGAGAACTTGTCTAGTCCGCCAATACTGGTTCCTCCTAAACTTGGGAAGTCGTTATAACTATATCTATCCATTCCAGATAATGCATTTGAATGCGTGTTGGGACAACACGACAAGACTAAAAAGAAAGAACAAGTTATTTACTACTTGAGAAAAAAGTTCACGTCGTACAAATCCAAATACACCTTGTTGGAACGAACATGTTATGCTTTAACTTGGATTGCTCAGAAGTTGAGACATTACCTGTCGACATATACCACATATTCGATATCCAGACTCGACCCTCTCAATTGCATCTTCCAGAAACCAATGCCTACTGGAAAGTTAGCAAAATGGCAGATCCTTCTCAACGAGTTCGGCATCATGTGTGTAATGCAGAAAGCTAGTAAAGGACAAGCATTGGATGATCTTCTCGTAGAAACCCAGTTGGAAAAGAGTGTGATCCCCTTACCACGTACTTCATAAATGAAAACGTGTTCACCGGGGAAGGCATTTCAAAGTCGTACCTGGGTGGAGGATGTTCTTCGATGGAGATGCAAATTTCAAGGGAGTACGAATTGGGGCAGTCTTATTATCCGAATCACGACAACATTATTTGATTCTAGCAAAGCTAAGGTTCCCCTATGCAAATAATATGGCGGAGAATGAAGCATGTATCCTGGGAGAGTGGACCACTAAGAATGTTAAAATCCTTGCGTACTTGCATTATGTAAAGGAATTGTGCAAGAAGTTCATCAAGATCGAGTTCAAACATGTTTCCAGAATCCAGGATGAATTTGTCGATGCTCTTGCAACATTGTCATCCATGATTCAACATCCGGAGAAGAATTACATCAACCCTATCGAAGTAGATATCTGGGACCAACATGCGTACTTCATTCATGTAAATGAACAGCTAGATAGCACACCTTGTTATCATGGCATCAAGAGATTCCTTGAGGCAAGAGAATATCCAGGGAATGCTATTACCAGTCAAAAGCGAGCATTAAGAAGACTGGCCAACCACTATTTTCTTAATGGTGAAGTCCTATATAGGAGGGCCCTGGATTTGGGTCTATTAAGTGTGTAGATTCTACCAAAGCAATAAGACTATTGGAAGAAAAACATGTAGGAACATGCGGCCTCACATGAACGGTTTCACTTTAGCAAGGAAAATTCTTAGGGCAGGATAATGTTTGATGACCTTGGAAAGGGACTGTATTCGCTACGTGTAGAAATGTCATTAGTGTAGATTCATGGGGATTTCAGCAGGGTCCATCCAATTGAGTTAAAATACAATGGGTTTCATTGGCCATTTGCAGCTCGGGGAATGGATATAATTGGACCCACATAATTGGTCGCATAAAAATGGGCATCGTTTCATCCTTGTGACCATTGATTATTTCAGAAAATGGGTCGAAGCTTCTACATACAAGGTCATTACAAAGAAAGTGGTGGTAGATTTTTTATGTAACATCATAGTATGCCGATTCGGGATCCCAGAATCAATAATAACTGACAATGCAACCAATCTCAACAACGATATCATGAGGAAAATTTATGAGAGGTTTAAAATCATCCATCGTCATTCAACACCATACAGACCACATATGAGTGGAGCCGTTGAAGCAGCAAACAAAAACATCAAGAGAATCTTGTGAAAAATAGTAGACAATCACAAGCAATGGAATGAGAAACTATCATTCACCCTACTTGGTTACCGCACCACAATGAGGAAATCTACCGGGGCAACACCATATATGCTGATATACGGTACTGAAGTCGTAATACCCGCAGAGGTCGACAAATTAGATTTATGAATAATCCTTGAAGCCAAGTTGGACAATGGAGAATGGATACATGCCACACAGGAACAAATTATGCTCATTGAAGTAAATAGGACTGAGAAGTTTGTCATGGTCAGTTGTATCAAAATTGGATGGCCAACGCATTCAATAGGAATATGAAACCTCGCTAATTTCATGCTGGGAAAAATGGTCTTCAAGAAGATATTTCACCTTCAAGAGGAAGCTAAAGGGATGTTCGCACCAAATTGACAGGGTCCTTATGTTGTCCAATGAGTATTATCAGGAGGAGCATTGATCATAGCAGAGATAGATGGTAGAGTGAGCACAAAGCCAGGAAATTGAGACGCAATCAAGAGATAATACGTTTGAAGACAATAGAGTTAGGTTTCATGTAACATAACTACGCTTGAACTCATTTCCCGGGATACGTAGGCAACCCACGTAAGGTTCGGTCACCCCTTGTAATAGAAAATCCAAATATCATTTCTGTGTATTCAGAACTATGCCATGACTTGATTTTCTTTGGTAGGAACACATAGGCAATCTATATCAGATTCAGTTATTTATTGTAATTGAACCACATTTTGACCTGATTCTTTTTGGATATGTAGGTAGTTTGAGTCAGGCTCGTCATATCATTTCGAATTCCAACTCCTCACTTTTTTCATTTATTATAACTGAACTACATTTTGACCTGATTCCGTTTGTATACGTAGGTTGCCTAAGTCAGGCTCGGTCATTTCAATGTTTCATTTAGTCATACCCTCGAACTATGCTCAGACCTGATTCCCTTGGATACGTAGTTAACTTGAAAAGGTTCATCACCCTAAGAAAGCTTTTTTATTGCATTGCCTAGATTAGGAAATGATAGCATCGGCAAGGAAACTCTGTCGTCAGGGGAATATCTAGGAAAGCATCATAAGCGAAGCAGATCCATCCAAAAATGATACTCGCATCAATGGAAGCGTCAAAACATGTCATAATCCGGAACGATGGCGTTTACCATAAACATAAATGATTTTTCAAAATAATTTTTCTAAGACTTCTACTTTTCAACATGCCAAACCTCATGGCATAATTCGTTGGAGTCAGGGCAAGGTCAAGTTTACGATCGACACAAATTAACACCCCTCCCCTGCTAAAATGTTGTCTCTGAGCGCAGGACTGACAGGAATCGAAAAGCGCCAAATAAAATAAGAATCGATGCCAGATCCACTACAACCACATGAACTTTCAACTCCCTTTTATTGTTTAAATTCATTTCAGTCTCGTATAGCCAAAAAACTGACTCTAAATTTTTGCAGGTGTCCCTGATCCAAACCTCCAAAGCAACTACGTAACATCGTCTATTCTACCTTGTACATATTGCACCATCCGTTCTACCGATAGGATTACCTTCTACAGATCACACCGTGTGCTTCGCCAATCAAAGCCTATTGTATAGTTGTAAATTTCGACACGAACACATCATTGGATTTTATAGCTATCATGTTGCTCCGCCAAATTGGATATTTCAGATAGATTGTTGTAAACCTCGTCGCTGGCTTTGCCAATCGACGATCGCAAATTATAAATAGTTCTGTATTCAAGATTACCTCTTGGACATGCTCCTTTTATTTCTTATTTTATCGTGAATGTGTTGACATTTTATTTTGGATCTTACATGCATTTTTACATTCTTTCTTGGTTTAAATTAAAATACTCCCATCACGCGGAGTTTCAAATTCATAGTTCAAAGTCAAATTCAAAATCAAATTCAAATGCTCTGACAACTTCAGAACGGTGCATAGCCCGGCTAACATGCCGTCCTCGAGATCCCAAATAAATACTCCACAACTAGGAGGCTTCAAAGTTAAACATCCCATCCCTGAGATCCCAAATAAATGCTCCAAAGATAGGAGACTTCAAAGTTCAAAAATCCCGTTCCCGGAATCCCAAATAATGATCCATAACTTTGAGTGTCACGATCCAAATTCCCAACCCACGGGATCGTGATGGCGCTGACACCATACTTGCTAGGCAAGCCAATGTTAGAATTTGATTAGCCATTTTCCTTTGAATATTTAATTAAACACAATGAGACAATTTAAAATAAACTAAATCTAATAATTTCCAATAAATGTAATCAGGAATTATATTCGATAGGATGAAATGAATCACGAACTAAAACCAACTATATAACTAATAAAGAGTAGTTATATATCTGGTGTCACAGTCCACGAACTACTAAAGATTACTACAAATAATGGGCTGAAAGAATTATATATCTGTGTTTGAATGTAATAAAACAGTGTCTATAAAATTAAGAGAAGACTCCAGGAATCTGCGGACGCCAGCAGATCTACCTCATGTCTCCGAATGATGATGTTAGCTACTAAAATCTCCTAACTCTGTCCGGTACCTGGATCTGCACAAAAGAGTTCATAGTGTAGTATCAGTACAACCAACCCCGTGTACTGAGTAAGTGCCGAGCCTAACCTCGACGAAGTAGTGACGAGGCTAAGGCGGGGCAATTATAGCATAACCTGTGACAATATATATAATACAACAAGAAGGAAGTAATAATAAACTAAATAACCAGTAACTTGCAACATTAAATAAAAACAACTCGGATAACTTTTTTTTCTAGATATCAGCTATAATCAAACCTCCTAAAAATTTCCAAGTTTCATTTTAAATCACAGTAAAATCAGAGTATGAAAACCTTTTTAATAAAACCGGAAGTTTTTCAAATCCATATTTTTAAAAATCAATAAAACATAAATATTCTCCCTTATCGCTCCTTGTTGCGGCATGCAACCCGCTCCTACCTGTCCACCCTTATTGCTCCTCCCTATATATATATGACCCTTATTTCTCCTGTTACGACGTGCAACCTGATCCCACCTGTCCACCCTTACCACTCCTTGTTGTGGCGTGCAACCCGCTCCCACCAGACAATCACATCACTTTATTTATAAAAATTTTCTCAATTCAGGTCAACCTTTCACAATATTTTTGTCTCAACAATTTAAACAGAAAGTTGTACAACTCATGAACTTCATCAATTATCATTTCGCAATGAAACCAACCGGAATATATATGTATCGTAAAACAATAACAACCAACACTTCCAAAATACTTGCAACAATACGTAACAACAAGTCGACGAAAATAATTAGATAGGGAGGTAAATGATCAATAAATAGTTTAAGCCAGAAATCAAATAAATTGGAAATAAGGAAGGGACCATGTTCAACAAATAATTTAGTGGTTCATAGATACTCGTAACCTCACCTATACACCACACACATGCGAATTCACATAACATTTACGTTGGGTATTCCTATTCTCTCAAGTCAAAGTTAAACCAAGCACTTACCTCAAATTCGCAGGCCACTCACTTCTCAATTACCGCTTTTCCTTTAGAATTTTCCTATAACCCGCTCGAATCTAATTATAATAAGTTTAATTTCATTAATTTATGCTAAAGGAACTAACTTTACTGAAAAAATATTGTTTTCCTAAGTTCTCTAAAAAAATGTTAAAACCCGACCCCGGGCCCGCTTGGTCCAAACTCGGGGTTCAGACCAAATTTCGTTTATCCATTCACCTCCGAGTCTGAATATGCAATTAGTTTCAAAATCCGACCCCAATTCGAGGTTAAAATTTGATTTTTTACAAAATTCTCTAATTCTACCCAAACCCCAAATTTCTACCATTAAAATTCTTGATTTTTTATTGAAAAGTGATGAAAAACATTGGGTAATTGAAAAAGAATAGTTCAGAATCGCTTACCAATACTTTGTAGGTTGAAAATCGCCTCTAGGTCTTTTTAGTTCGAATATATGAGAAAAATAGCTTATTAATGCTCGTTTTTAAAATCCGTTTTATATCGCTGGGCAGGCCTTCATCGCGTTCGCAGCGGGCCTGTTGTGTTCGCGTAGGTTTTTGGCCCTGTGTCCTCCGCGTTCGCGAAGCTTTGTGACTTATGACCATCACGATCGCGAGCCATTGGTCGTGTTCCCATACAACAAATCGAGCCCCTTCCCCCAGGCCCACTTACTCATCGCGTTCGCGTAAGCCAGCACGCGTTCGAGAAGGTTACCCCACCAATGCTTCGCGTTCGCGGCCCAGACTTCGCGTTCGCAAAGAAAAAAAATGACCCCTAGTACATTTTACTCTATGAGATCGCGGGAGAAGCTTCGCGACCGCGAAGAGGAACGCACCAGTGCACCAGAACAACTATTACACCAGATTTTTTTACAAGTTCAAAACATCCCGAAGCCTACCCAAAACTCACCTGAGCCCTCGGGGCTCTAAACCAAACATGCACGCAAGTCTAAAAAGATCATACGGACTTGCTCATGCGATTAAATCACAAAAATAACACCTAAAACGATGAATTTAACCTCAAAACTCATGATTTTCTCAAGATCACTTCGAATTCACTATTTTCTCAACAGGACATCCGAATCACGTCAAATCAACTCCGATTCTTACCAAATTTCACAGTTAAGACTTAAATATCATAATAAACTTTTATCGAGATCCGGAACCAAAATACGTGCCCGATACCAACAGTTTCAAACATTAATTCATTTCTTTATTTCCTTAATAATCCAATAAAATAATTTTCTTTAAAAATTGATTTCTACGGCTAAGGACCTCGGAATTCAATTCCGGGCATACACCCAAGTCCCATAATTTACTGCGGACTTCCCGGGATCATCAAAACACAGATCCAGGTCCGTTTACTCATAATGTTGAACAAAGTCAACTAAAATCAAATTTTAAATTCCAAAATTACTATTTCTCATATTTTCACATAAAAGTTTTCTGGTTTCACGCCCGGACTACACACACAAATCAAGGTAATTAAAATTAGTCTTTTTGAGGCTAATAAGCCCAGAATGGAGTCTTAATTCATAAGATGACCCTTTGGGTCATCACATTGAGGCTTTAGATTCAAACATTCCATCGCCCAGGGATCCGAAATAAAGGCTAGCCGACAACTAGGAATTGTCATTCTTGTATATTTATATTATATCCTAACATATTTGCATTATGATACATGGGTATGTGTGCATCTTCCTTTTACAGGTTCAAACACTACAATGTGGAACTTCCTCTAAGCAATAAACCAGGCTGCATCGCTTATGATGGACAATAGACTAGAGAGCTAAGGATCTAGTTTCCAACTCAATTTGATCGGTAGAACTCCAAATTATCAAAACCCTTAGGAAATCTATAGTCAAGTTGTAGCCCAGAAGTCATTGGGTCTCAAAATCTATTTGTATTGCAGTATCGTCATAAAATGATACTGGAGCAATTCCTGCAAGCATAACTCTCTCCAAATCATCATCCCAGAACTACATACGGCATGATCTTCGTTAAGCTTGAGGTATGTAGGTGATTCAAAGCAAGATTCAGTCGTAATCTCATAGGCAACTGTCTTTAACAATTTCATATATTATCTCTATAGTGTATTCCCGAAGTCATGGCAAAATTGGCCAGTAAGTCAGTTTTTTTGCCGGCAAACTCTTTTATTGTCTCCGATCAAAGAGGGGCAGTTGTGGAAAACTAATTTTGACCCTTCCCTTTTAAATTAAATCTTTTACACTTATTGATAAAAAATAATGTAATAGAGTATTTAAAAAATTATTGTATCTTTTTTCTCAAATATAAATAATATAATAGGTAATAATAAGTATAATGATAGTTAACAATACTAATTATATAATTATAATAATTAAGTCTTATAATTACAGTTATACTACCTTTATTACTTAATTAATCAAACAATAATCTTTCATAATTTAATAGATGTGTATTTTAATTATTTAATAATTTAAAAGTAGCTTATAGTAATTAATTAATAATACACTCGTTAATTGTATTTTATTATATTTTATTGAGATTAAATAAGTTTGATTAATTTAATTATAAAAGGGGGGGGGGGTTAAAACTTTAAATTAGGCTATAATTGCAACCGATTGATTTTAATTTAAGTGACAATGAGTCAAATTCAAATTCTAGCTCAAATACCCAACTAATTAGCCCAAACCACTAGCCCAATACTCCTGACCCAGCCCGTGCAGTCCGCTACCCGTCCCTTTTAACAATCCGCACCTCTCCCTCTCCATTAATCACACAACACGATGTCATGCCTTCAAAGCCACTCACATAACAAAACAATCCATTTGCATTGTTGATCAAATTCATCAATGGTCCAAAATTAATCACGATACCCCTTTAGTTTTAAAACCTCCAGTACATTTATCTCAACTATTAGATCAAATGATCCAACAACCTCCTATTTATTCCGCCCATATATCTTTTCCTATCATTTTTTAGCTAAAAAATATAGAGTCGTTGATCTAAATTGTAACGACCCGACCAATTGTTTTGAGATCTAGTGTATCATTAAGCGGTTTGAAGTTATGAGAAGCTCCATTTCAGGTATTACGATCCGTAGGCATGGTTGGAGTTGAATTTCGGGAGTTCGGAGTCAAATTGGAAAGAAAATTCTCATTTCAGAAGCCTTAAGTTGGAGAAATGGACTAAGATTGGAATTTTGAGTAAACGACCTCCGAATCAGGATTTAAAGGTTCCTGCAGGTTCGTATGATGATTTTGGACTTAGGCGTATGTCCGGATCGGGTTTTGGATAAACCGGGAGCGTTTCGGCGTACATTGTGGAAGTCAGTATTTTGAAGAAAACTTTCTAAGTTTGGCTTGAAGTGCAGTTCAGTGTTATTGATGTCCGTTTGGGATTTCGAGTTTAGGAATATCTTGGTATGGTGATTCTGGAGTTGGGAGCCCGATTGGAAGTGAATTCGGATGTCCGTAGGTCATTTCGAAGTCATTTGGCTAAAAACAGAAAATTTGAAGGTTTCAAGAAATCCGACCGGAAGTGAAAATTTTGATATCGGGGTCGGAATGTGATTCCGGAAGTTAGAGAAGGTCCGTAATGTCGAATATGACTTGTGCACAAAATTTTTGGTCAATCGGAGGTGATTTGACGGGTTTCGGCATCGATGTAGAAGTTGGAAATTTCTAAGTTCATAAAGTTGGGATTTGGGTGCAATTCGTGGTTTCCATGTTGTTTGATGTGATTTGAGGCCTCGAGCAAGTCCGCATTATGTTTTGGAACAGGTTGGTATAATTGGACGGGGTCCCGGGGGCCTCGGGTGGATTTCGGAGGGTTAACAGATCAATATTTTAAGTTAGAAGAGGAGCTGGAATTGCTGTCATCTGGTGTGACCGAACCTGCGAGGCTTGGGCCGGTGCGGCTTTGGGGCCACAGGTACGAAGATTTGGTGGCTTGGCTGGGAGCGCAAGTGCGATGATATTTCCGCACCTGCGAAGGCATAGATGCGGACAATTGGGCGCAGGTGCGATTTTGGGCTGGAGCTGAGGAAGCCGCAGGTGCATGAGTTTGGTCGCACCTACGGAATTGCAGTTGCGAGATTAGGATCGCAGGTGCGGAAATGAGGCAGGGTAGAATGTTTTAAAACCGGGATCAAGAGGGGAATTTAATCATCAATGTCAAGGTAAGTAGTTTCTTCATGTTTTTAAGTTAAATACAAATTATATGCATGGATTAGACATGGAAATTAGTAGGAAAAATTGGAATTTTGGAGGAAAGATCTAGAAAATTTTATTCGGAATTCTACCACGAATTTGAGCATGGAATTTATAGTAAATTGTATATTTGAATTAGTAAGGCTATGGGTAGGATATATCTTCGAGAAATTTTGGAATTCGGGCACGTGGGCCCGAGGGCATTTTGGTCAATTCACTGAGTGGAGTTGGGAAAGTATATAATTTGAATTTTTTACGAGTATTAGAATGAATTTTCATTTCTTTGCTCGTTATTTGGTAGTTTTGGGGCGTTGTGCATCCATTGGAGTCGTCGGAAGGGCTTGGAAGCCGGTTGTGGAATTTCGGAGCGAGGTAAGTCTCCTTTCTAACTTTGTGAGGGGAAATTGTCCCCCCAAGGTGAACTAAATAAATACATGCTATTAATTGCGGGGGCTACGTACGCACGAAGTGACGAGGGTCCGTGCGTAGCTACTATTATGCCAAGTCCGAGTAGTCTAGGACTCACTAGCATGCCTTACGTGTTGTACATGTGATCCTGCCAATATTAGACTGATAATGCTATTGAGTTTGTAAATTATTTCCTACGAAGGCTAGGGTGTACCTTCTTAGTCACTTAGAAAGAGAATTGACTCCTCCGTGGATAATTATATTCCGGATAAGGTTATATTATTGAATATTATTAAATTTGGCAAATGAATTTCGAGAAAAAGCTTTAAATACTAATTTTTGTGATTTTTGAAATAGAATTTGTCATTTACTTGAGTATTTGTTTTCTCGATGTAGTCGGGATGGACTGTTGATTGTGCATGACTGCATGTGACCGCTTCGCAATTTACATTCCACGAGCAGAGTGTTATTTCCCTCACTCTCATGGGAGGGGGGCGTACGCCATGACGAGAATGAAAGAAATATTATGATTCGGGCCGTTCGACCCTCGACAGTGCACAAAGATGATTATTATGATGTCTTAGGCCGGTTGTCCTTATCCCGTATTCTCATGCTAAATTGTTAAATGTTTTTCATGGATTTTGAAGTGATAAGATATTTGGGAAAAAATAAAGAAGTAATTGTTTATTTAAGATATTTGGGGGGAAAATAAACAAGAAATTGTTTATTTAGGATATTTGGGGAAAAATAAAGAAGAAATTGTTTATTTAAGATATTTGGGGGGAAATGAGGAAGTAATAATTGTTTATTTACTTTCAGTATTTATTTGAATTACGGTATCCGCAATGCTTACTGTTTTATCATCCTCGTATGCCTATTACTGATATCATATTGTGTTAAATTAATTTGTTGGACCTTAGTGAGTGTCTAATTCGACCACTTGTCACTAACTCTCTGAGGTTAGGCGGGCGATTTACTGAGTACCCGTTGATTTCGTACTCATGCTACACTTACTGTGCATTTTTATTGCACAGGTACCTTCATAGCGATGTGGCTGGTTTGTAGACTTAGGCGAGCTGCATTACCCGTAGGCGATCCACAGCTGACAGGGTCTCCCTCGTATTGTATTATTTTTATTTTAATTTCCTTGTCCAATTGTATTTCGGACAAGTTTTATAGAAATTGTAAAATTCTTAGAATTTGCTCATATACTTGTGACACCGGGTTCTGGGATGTGTTTTTGATTTAATTTAATAAATGGAATAGTTTACCTGTCGTATTTATTTTATAAAATTTTATTCGCTATTATGACTTGTAAATGAAAGGTAATGATTTAAAAAAAAGAGGTGTTAAAACAGGAATTTATTTCAACTAATTAATGATTGGCTTGCCTAACAGTGGTGTCCGGCGCCCTCATGATCTTAATAGATTTTGGGTAGTGACAACTTGATATCAGAGCGCTAGGTTCCCTTAGGTCTCACGAGTCATGAGCAAGTCTAGTAGAGTCTTGCAGATCGGTACGGAGACGTCTGTACTTATCTTCGAGAGGCTACAGGGATGTTAGGAGTACTTCCCTTCTTGATTCCTCATCGTGCAATTCGATTCCTTTAAGGCTTATGCCTATGTTTATTCCTACTCAATCTTATGCGTCGTGGACCGCTTTTTATGGATCGGGAATTTGAAAGATTTAAATGGTGCTACGGATATGGTGCGAGATGTTTACCATGTGTAGTTGGTGGCAGATGTTGTTGTTGTCCTATAGAAGAGTATTATGATGTTTCAGCCAGTAGCTGTGATTCTAAGAGCTTTGAGGTTATGCTCAGGTTGTTAAGGTGCTTACAGTTAGTTATCGCGCAGTGTTAATATGATTGTAGAATGCTTGTGCGTAGGTTGTGGGTGACGAATGGCTTGAAGGGAGGTCTTCTCAAAGTGCGATTTCGAGGTTTCGGTATTTAGATTCCGATGGAAGGAAGACAATTGATCTATGATGGTCAGGTTATGGATTGATAAAGTAGTAAGACTTGGTGTTTTCAAGTAAGGTGGAGTATTCACCTGTGATGTGTTATCGTCCTCTTTGATCGAATGGAATGTGTAAAGTTCGTCAGTGCCATGGTTTCTTCGGGTACACTGGGTCAGAGTATTGTGAAGTAGTATTGGAGAAGCAATTGTCAGAGATCGTGGTGCGTGGTGGTTCAGGACTGAATAGTTATTTCTAATGAAGGCAGCTCGAGAAGGATGATCCTCGGAAAGTTTGAAGTCGTGGTGATCTACTGATGTAAGAGTTGTAGAGAATGATATTGAATTGCACGGCGTACGATGAAGGAGGACATGTGAGAAGTGTCAGGCGGCGCCTAAATTTCTAAAAGGCCAGGCGTAAGGAAATGAGGTCATGTAGTGCCTAAAGGAATGAGTTAAACCAAAGTGGGAGAGCGGCAGCATAGTGGTGAATTAGAGGATATTGTAGCGCATTTAGTAGATGTCCATGAGGAACGGACTGACTGGTAAAGTGCGTGAATGAGAGCAGGCTTAGGATGGGATATTGATGTTGTAGAGGGGGTGCAGTGCGGCGTCGTTGGAAGGTGTCAGTTGGTGATTCCACATGTGGTTTATCTCCTGTAAGTAGGTTAGCAGTTATGTGGTTGGCAAGTTTCTGTGATGGATTCTAGGGGCTAGTCGGTAGGAGGAAGAATGTGTGAATGATGCTAGAGAATTCGAGTATTTAGGGAGTGCTAACAAGAGAATCTGGAAGAATTGGACGGATTGGTTAAGCAAAATCATGTTAGCAAAGGGGAAAGGATCTCAGCAGGGTCTAGAGCGGTGCAAGGAGTAGCATCAGGCTAAGTGTGGGAGTCCCACCACCTGCAGTTGGGTTGTAGGATTGTGTTATCATGGGGTTGCGGATTGTCGGCATAATGGCAAGTTATTATAGCTAAGGGAACAAAGTAAAATGGTGATTAAGCATGGGTTTTGATGAATGTGTGCAAAAGTTGGCCCTGTTGGACCAGGGTTAGGCTTTGAGAGGTTCAGAACTTATGCTTAAGGCATAAGCGAGTTGTAAGGGTAGTGACTCAGTCACGTACTTCGTTGAGAGGATGTTCATGTGCTAGAAGAGCCTTAGAGTTGATTCTATTCAGGGCCAGTCGGAGTGGGTGACTCTCAATAGCGGTCCCAGTGAGTTCAAAAGTTAAGAACGCGGTATTTAGGGGTTAAGGGCAGCAGTATGATTAAGAATTGAGCTTTTTCAACATAATTTCAGAGAGAGGGAAATAATTGGAGTATTCTATGTTATTTCCAGCATGCAGGATTGTATTGGAGGAGTGAGAGAAATAAACTCTGGGCTATAGAAAGATTATCATGAGGGTATGAGATGGGTTGCGTGATTTAGGCAGCGTGGTCTCGTGAATTAAGGTCACTCAGGATGAGTGAGGGTTAAGTTGCTATGAGTTGAGGGAAGTTACTATTATTTCTGAGGCAGTTAAGGATGATTAAAAGAAGATAGATTGATTATCCATGCTTGGAGTGGCACATTTACGACAGTGATCAGTTTCGTCAGTGTAATTAAACTATGCATGTGGTTTGGGCTGGTATGTGCGGGGCTTGTCGGCCGTCGTATTAGACTTCATGTGGGGGCGTTCGAGTGCTATGGCCTATCAGGTGTAGGCGGATCCCAGAAGGTTTTATGGTGGTTCAGACCACTACTTAAAGATTTGCATGTTCGGTGATTGTTAGAATTCTTCTGAGTGTTGTTATTGTTCTCTTGAATTAAGGTAAGTAAGAAGTTTCTATATGATGAGGTGTTTCCCCTGTTAGTGGTTCAGGAGTTATGATGGAATTCTTGCGCAATCTTATATTGGCATGTTAGGTGCAGTAAACAGTGTGTAACAGGAAGTAAGAAATTGAGGTTGCGGTTCGGTGTTGACAAGGATGTCATGAGCTCGGATGAGCAAGAAAAACTGACTTGAAAGTTCTGAGTAAGCTTGTGTTATCTTCAGTGTCACCTGAGATTGATATTCGGGTGAAGAGGCTTTGTATCCTAGTCATGGGTTCTTGATGTGTTTTGCGGCCTTAGTATGGTTGGTGTTATGGATGTGCAGACTTGTTACCTCTTGGAAGGTCGTGGGATCGTGACCACGGGAAGATTTTATAAGTGTGACATGTAGTCACCTGATTGGTTGAAGATTTAGACCAAGTATAAGGAAGTGCAATATTGATTATTTGAGAATTTATGCCTGGAAGGCGTTCAGTTCATATTGTTGTGGATTGTGGGGTGTTTTTCCGGCTATGATGGTTGTTCTTGCGTATTATGAGAGAAAGTGGGTTAATATGGACCTAGGTAAGGCTATCAACCTAGTTCATTGTGAGCAGAATCGGCTTGAAGGGTATGAATGGATTTAAACAAGATCATTGGCTTCATTTGAGGCAGATGTGTTCATTTCAGTATAGCGGCTCCTCAAGGAGGGGTGCTGGAATATCAGATGTTGTTCCGTGTTCTTCAATTTCATGTGATAATATGATTGTGCCGTGTAAGTTGTGAAACGGCTTGATAATTTCTTATGAGTTGAGATCTCTGCATAGTGATGATGTTATGTGAGCGGGAGAGCTCTTGAGGTTCAGAGTGTATATATATATATATATATATATATATATATATATATCACCTTTGTTGTGCTTGAGTTTTTGGTATATGGATTTATCAGTATCCCCAGGATGGTATGATGCACTTAGCGTGCTTGTGACCGATATTCGATAATGTGTAATAGTAAGAAATTCAGCTCCGTGTATATTTCCTTATGTGAATTTTATGATGGGATCGGGTGGCACGCCGCCACGGGTATGTTATTTGGATCGGGTTGCACGCCGCAACAGTGTGATGATGAGTAAGGTTCCTATATTTATTTTTCTTCTGTTTTACTTTCTATATTCTGAGAAGAGTTCATAATAAGTTGCGTGAGTCGAGTAGTCTTTTCCTGAGTCATTTCTTTATGTATCATGTTTGACTTATGGCCTATTGGCGCATTGTGGTGTTATGTGAGACTGTTGGTCATATTTGGGGTGATTTCTTTTCTGAGCAGTTCATACTGGGTGAGATGAGATTATTGGATCAGGGATCAGTACGATAAGATTATGTGAAATACATTAAAGGACAATTACCAACAGTTGGTTCATAATGAGGTGAAGATTCTAGTCAAGATGAGATATTCAATAATTTGTTAACTCTGCAGTTGGTTATGAATTTCTACCCGTCTCCTCCGTTGTGGTGGTATTTCCAGCATTATAACATGATGTATATATATGTCATAAGGTGCCTTGGGAGCGTCAGATTCATGGAATTTTGGCTATTAAGGTTCAGGGAGTGTCGTTGCAGTTAGATGATGAATTATGCGGTGCATGGTGCTGATTCAGCAAGGGTATGCAGTCATGTTCTGGTATATCGTGTGGCAGTTGATACAGTGTCTATGTGTTGGAACTAGGCCTGGCAGAGAAATTTTAGGTGTCGGAACTGGATTTTGAGCTTATTATATGGATAAAAAGAAGAAATCTTCAGATTTGATCAAGCTAATGTGGTCAACTGGGTTGTAGTAGAACGGGCATGTGATTGAGGTGTTAAGCAGTGATTTCAAATAACTCCAGAGCAGTTCTTAGCACGTTCGAGGATGAAAGTCTGTTTAAGTGCGGGAGAATGTAATGACCCGACTGGTCGTTTTGAGCTCTAGCGCGTCGTTCATCGGTTTGAAGTCATGAGCAGCTCCATTTCAGGTAATATGACCCGTAGGCATGGTCGAAGTTGAATTTTGGGAAGTTCGGAGTCAAATTGGAAAGAAAATTCTCATTTCAGAAGCCTTAAGTTGGAGAAATGGACTAAGATTGGAATTTCGAGTAAACGACCTCTGAATTAGGATTTGAAGGTTCCTGCAGGTTCGTATGATGATTTCGGACTTGGGCGTATGTAACGACCCGACCGGTCATTTTGCGTTATTGGACCCCGTTCCCCTAAATAAAGCTTCCCATAACGGCTGTTTACGATTTATGACTTGCAAGAACTGGTGGTCCGGGATTCGAAGGTGTTTAGAGTGCTACAGGAACAATTTGTTCCTTAAGGTTGGCCTTTAAGGCCAGGTTTGAGTTCGGTCAACATTTTGGGTAAACAACCTCAGAATCGAGTTTCGTCAGTTCTGATAGCTTTGTGTGATGATTTTGGACCTGGTCGTATGTTTGGAATGGGTTTCTGATTACCCGGGAGCGTTTCAGCGCCCAATATTGAAATAAGAAGTTCCGTAAGTTCCTATTGTGTTTTTGGACGTGTCTTAGTGTTATCGAGGTCCGAACGGAATTCTAAGATGGGGAATAGTTCCGTTATTCATTTATGACTTGCCTGCAAAATTTGGTGTCATTCCGAGTAGTATAGTTTGGTTCGACGCGTTGTTAGCGAAGTCTAGAAAACTTAAATATCTTAAGTTTGGTTCTTGGGGTTTTGAGGTGTGATTTTGAGTTTTAGCGTTGTTTTGGGTGTTCCGAAGGCTCGAGCGAGTCGGTATTATGATTTGGGACTTGTTGGTATATTTGGACGAGCGCTCGGGTGGGCCCAGGGGCCTCCCAGGCATCCAACGGGGCTAAAAATTAGCTAAAATAGCTGCTGGTGCACCTTATCTGGTGTGACCGCAGGTGCGGTTGCCTAGTCGCAGGTGCGGGACTGCTCCTGCGGTCCCAAGCATCGCAGGTGCGACCCCAGGTGATGTCCTCATTCCTCGCAGGTGCGGCCATCCCTCCGCAGGTGCGAACCCAGCACTTCCCGTCCAGTTCCGCAGGTGCGAGCCCAGCCTTGCAGGCGCGAGACCGCAGGTGCGGAAATCCCTGTAGGCCAAGCATTATATATTCTTTGAAACTCGGGATTTCACCCACTTCATTCATTTTCCTCCACCATTAGAGTCTTGTGAGCTTGGGGAGAGCACACCACGACCTAGCTACTGTCAAGGTGAGTTAATTATACTTCAACACTAGTTTAATTCATGTTCTTCTAGCTAAAATAACTACTAAATCATTGAAAAGTCAAGAATTGGGTAGTAATTTAGGGTTCTTGAGAAATTGGTGAATTAACCATTTATTGCCATAAATTCAAGTAGAAATCATTTATTAACGATCCTTGGGCTTCAGGTGAGCGATTTATCCAGGAGTTTTCGAAATTCGAGCGTGCGGGCCCGGAGTTGGATTTTTGGGAATTCTTCAAGAATGTTGAATTATTGAATAAATAGGATAATTTCCCTACTTTGAGCATGCATTGATGTCATTGTACCATATTTGGCTAGTTGCGAGTCCTCGTGTAGAGTTCGGAGTTCGGACGCATCCTTGGTCCGCGGGGTAGATTCGACACGAGGTGAGTCTCTTTTCTAACCTTGTAAGAGGGAATTGTCTCCATAGGTGTTATATCTGCTGTGTGTAATTGTTTTGGGGGATACATGCGTACTAAGTGACGAGAGTCCATACGTAGCGACTATCATGCTATGTCGGGTAGTTTTAGGGCTCACAAGCATGTCTCTATGTGCCTTATATGTATCTTTGGGTGTACTTTGAGCTACCTAGTGCTTTTGAATCGATATGGAAATGTGGAAAGTTGCACTTGAACTTCGAGTTGATTAATACCTGTTACAGGTATACCCCTACTGAGTTAGTCATAATTTGGTATATATATATATGTACATACGAGAGTCAGCACTCGAATCGCAGGTATGATTCCCGATTGATGGAAGCTTTATGATAAATCGGTATAAGTGTGTCAGCACTCGAATCGTAGGTCGGATTAGCGATTGAGGGAAGTTTTATGGTAATTGTATATAAGTGTGTCAGCACTCGAATCGCAGGTATGATTCGCGATCGAGGGAAGCTTTATGGAAATTGTATATAAATGTGTCAGCACCCAAGTCGCAGGTATGATTCGCGAGTGGGGTAAGCTTTACGTCTATTCCCACGTACCGTATGGCCCCTAAGGAGTTGAAGGAGTTGAACGAGCAGCTAGATAATTTGTTGGCTAAGGGGTTCATCAAGTCGAGTGTGTCGCCGTGGGGTTCTCCAGTCCTATTTGTGACGAAGAAGGATGGGTCTATGCGGATGTGTATTGATTACCGCCAGTTGAATAAGGTTACCATTAAGACCAAGTATCCCTTGCCGCGCATCGATGATTTGTTTGACCAGTTTCAGGGTGCTCGTGTGTTTTTTAAGATTGATTTTCGATCCGGGTATCATCAGTTGAGGATTCGGGCTTCAGATGTTCCAAAGACTGCTTTTCGTACGAGATATGGCCATTATGAGTTCCTGGTGATGTCCTTTGGCTTGACTAATGCCCCATCAACATTCATGACTTTGATGAATAGGGTGTTCAGGCCGTATATTGATTCCTTCGTCATTATCTTCATTGATGACATTTTGATCTATTCGCGGAGCCTGGGTGAGCACGAGCAGCACCTGAGAATTGTGCTTCAGACTGTGCGAGAGTAGAAGCTATATGCTAAGTTCTCCGAGTGTGAGTTATGGTTAGAGTCTTTGGAATTTCTGGGGCATGTGGTATCCAGAGAGGGTATTAAGGTTGATCCTCAGAAGATTGAGGCAGTTTAGAGTTGGCCGCGTCCTACTTTAGCTACAGAGAATGCGAGCTTTCTGGGCCTAGCCGGTTATTATCGCCGATTTGTGGAAGGTTTCTCTTCTATTGCATATTCATTGACTAGATTGACTTAGAAGAATGCCCCGTTTTGATGGTCTGGCGAGTGTGAGGCGAGCTTTCAGAAGCACAAGACAACATTGACCTCAACACCAGTTCTAGTATAGCCTTCCGGTTCTGGGATGTACATAGTATATTGCGACGCTTCACACGTTATCTTGGGGTGTGTATTGATGCAGGGGGGAGAGTTATTGCTTATGCTTCACGCCAGTTGAAGGTTCATGAGAAGAATTACCCTGTGCACGATTTGGAGTTGGCGGCGATTGTTCACGCTCTTAAGATTTGGAGGCACTACTTGTATGGAGTGTCCTGTGAGATTTATACAGACCACCGTAGCTTGCAGCACTTGTTCAAGAAGAATGATCTTAATTTGAGGCAGCGCAGATGGCTTGAGTTGTTGAAAGATTATGATATCATCATTCTTTATAACCCGAGCAAGGCAAATGTGGTAGCATATGCTTTGAGCAGGAAGGCGGAGAGTATGGGTAGCTTGGCTTATATTGAGGTTAGACCTTTTAGAGCCTCGTCGAGTTTTAGCACATGTGGTTGCTTAGTCTTTGTTATTGGGGGAGATTAAGGCCCGACAGTTCTATGATCCGTTCTTAGAAGAGCTTCGGGAGACAGTGGTTCATGGTAGGGCCAAAGAGGCTGCTATTGGCGAGGATGGTGTTCTGAGACTTCAGGGCCGCTTATGTGTTCCTAACGTTGATGGCCTAAGGGAGAGGATTCTAGAGGAGGCACACAGTTCTCGGTATTCTATTCATCCTGGTGCTACGAAGATGTATCGTGACTTGATGCAACATTTCTGGTGGAGGTGGATGAAGAAGGATATTGTGGAGTATGTGACTAGGTGTCCTAATTTCAAGTAGGTGAAGTATGAGCACCAGAGGCCGGGAGGTCTACTTCAGCAGATGCCCATTCCTGAGTGGAAATGGGAGCGCATCGCTATGCACTTCGTGGTTGGGTTGCCTCGGACTTTGCGGAAGGTTGACGTGGTTTGGTCCATTGTGGATAGATTGACCAAATCGGTGCACTTCATTTCAGTAGCTAGTACATATACTTCTGAGAAGTTGGCCCATATCTACATTCGGGAGAGAGTCCGGTTCCATGGTGTGCCGATGTCCATTGTATCTAATCGAGGTCCTCAGTTCACCTCGCATTTCTGGAGAGCATTTCATAGTGAGATGGGCACCCAGATAGACCTCAGCACAACATTTCACCCTCAGTTTGATGGTTAGTCGTAGCGTACAGTTCAGATATTGGAGGACATGCTCAGAGCATGTGTGATTGACTTCAGAGGTTAGTGGGACCAGTTCTTGCCTTTGGCCGAGTTTGCTTACTATAATAGTTATTAGTTCAGCATTGAGATGGCACCATTTGAGGCTTTATATGGTCGGCGATGTCGTTCTCCTATCGGGTGGTTTGAGCCTTGCGACGCTAAGTTATATGGCACCGAATTGGTAAGGGATGCCTTGGATAAATGAAGTTGATTCAGGAGAGGCTCCGTACAGCATAGTCCAGACAGAAGAGTTACGCGGATCAGAGGGCGCATGAGGTATCATTTATGGAGGGAGATAGGGTCCTGTTGAAAGTCTCACCTATGAAAGTTTTTATGAGGTTTGGGAAGAAGGGAAAGCTGAGCCTGAGGTTTATAGGTCCATTCGAGGTGTTGAGGCGAGTTGGGGAGGTTTATTATGAGCTGGCCTTGCCTCCTAGTTTATCAGGAGTTCATCCAGTGTTTCATGTGTCCATGTTCCGGAGGTACCACGCCGACTTCTCCCACGTGATTGATTTCAGCAATATTCGGTTGGATGAGAGGTTGGGCTATGAGGAGGAGTCAGTTGCTATTATTGATAGACATGACCGCCAGTTGAGGTCCAAGAGGGTTTCTGTTGTAAAGGTCCAGTGGAAGGGCCATCTAGTTGAAGAGGCAACCTGGGAGTCCGAGGAGGACATGAGGAGCAGATATCCACACATATTCAACACTTCAGGTATGATTCCAGACCCGTTCGAGGACGAACGTTTGTTTAAGAGGTGGAGAATGTAACGATTCGACCAGTCGTTTTGCATTATCAGACCCCGTTCCCCTAAATGAAACTTCCCATAGCGGCTTTTTATGATTTATGACTTGCGGGAACTGGTGGTCCGGGATTCGGAGGTGTTTAGAGTGCTACAGGAACAATTGGTTCCTTAAGGTTGGCCTTTAAGGCCAGGTTTGACTTCGGTCAACATTTTGGGTAAATGACCTCGGAATCAAGTTTCGTCGATTCTGGTAGCTTCGTGTGATGTTCGGAATGGGTTTCTGATTACCCGGGAGTGTTTCGGCGCCCAATAGCAAAATAAGAAGTTCCTTACGTTCCTATTGTGGTTTTGGACGTGTCTTTGTGTTATCGAGGTCCGAATGGAATTCCGAGACCGGGAATAGTTCCGTTATGTCATTTATAACTTGCCTGTAAAATTTGGTGTCATTTCGAGTAGTATAGGTCGGTTCGACGCGTTGTTAGCGAAGTCTAGAAAACTTAAAGTTCCTAAGTTCGGTTCTTGGGGTTTTGAGGTGTGATTTTAAGTTTTAGCATTTTTTTGAGTGTTCTGAAGGCTCGAGCGAGTCCATATTATGATTTGGGACTTGTTGGTATATTTGGACGAGGGCTCGGGTGGGCCCAGGGGCCTCCCACGCACCCAACGGGGCTAAACACCAGCTAAAATAACTGCTGGTTCACCTGATCTGGTGTGACCGAAGGTACCGTTGCCCAGTCACAGGTGCGGGACCGCTCCTGCGGTCCCAAGCATTGCAGGTCCGACCCCAGGTGAGGTCCCCCCTTCCTCGCAGGTGCGGACAAAATTCCGCAGGAGCGGAACCGCTGGTGCGGCCATCCCTCTGCAGGTACGAACCCAGCCCTTCCTGTCCAGTTTTGCAGGTGCGAGCCCTAGCTCACAGGCGCGAGACCGCAGGTGCGGTCCCCGAGCCGCAAGTGCGGAATCCCTGTAGGCCAGGCAATATATATTCTTTGAAACTCGGGATTTCACCCCCTTCATTCATTTTCCTCCACCATTAGAGTCTTGTGAGCTTGGGGAGAGCACACCACGACCTAGCTACTGTCAAGGTGAGTTAATTCCACTTCAACACTAGTTTAATTCATGATCTTCTAGCTAAAATAACTACTAAATCATTGAAAAGTCAAGAATTGGGTAGTAATTTAGGGTTCTTGAGAAATAGGTGAATTACCCGTTTATTGCCATAAATTCAAGTATAAATCATTTATTAACGATCCTTAGGCTTCGGGGGAGTGCTTTATCCAGGAGTTTTCGGAATTCGAGCGTGCGGGCCCGGGGTTGGATTTTTTGGAATTCTTCAAGAATGTTGAATTATTGAATAAATAGGATAATTTCCCTACTTTGAGCATGCATTGATGTCATTGTACCATATTTGGACAGTTGCGAGTCCTCGTGTGTAGAGTTCAGAGTTCGGGCGCATCCTTGGTCCGCGGGGTAGATTCGACACGAGGTGAGTCTCCTTTCTAACCTTGTAAGAGGGAATTGTTCCCATAGGTGTTATATCTGCTGTGTGTAATTGTTTTGGGGGATACATGCATACTAAGTGTTGAGAGTCCGTACGGAGCGACTATCATGCTATGTCGGGTAGTTTTAGGGCTCACAAGCATGTCTCTATGTGCCTTATATGTATCTTTGGGTGTACTTTGAGCTGCCTAGTGCTTTTGAATCGATATGGAAATTTGGAAAGTTGTACTTGAACTTCCAGTTGATTAATACCTGTTATAGGTATACCCCCTACTGAGTGATTGATAATTTGGTATATATATATGTACATACGAGAGTCAGCACTCGAATCGCATGTATGATTCCCGATCGATGGAAGCTTTATGATAAATCGGTATAAGTGTGTCAGCGCTCGAACCGTAGGTAGGATTTGCGATTGAGGGAAGATTTATGGTAATTGTATATAAGTGTGTGAGCACTCGAATCTCAGGTATGATTCGCGATCGAGGGAAGCTTTATGGAAATTGTATGTAAATGTGTCAGCACCCGAGTCGCAGGTATGATTCGCGAGTGGGGTAAGCTTTACGTCTATTCAGTGTCTAGATATTTCCTTATGACTCCGGCAGGTTGTCTTACCCTTGTGTGCGCTTGGCTATTTGGTATTGTTTCCATTGATATTGACTTGAAAGATATTTGGGGGGGGGGGAAAAAAGAAAGTGTACATTGTGGGGTTGGTATTTAAATGATCTAAGCTTAAAAATTTGGGAATATGTGGGGTTGGTATGTTAAATAAGGATAATCTCACTAGTAAACAATTGTTGGCTTGCCTGAATCCGGTGTTGGGCGCCATCACGACCTGTGTTGGAGTTTGGGTCGTGACAGTGTATGTCCGGATCGGGTTTTGGGTAACCCGGGAGCGTTTCGACGTACATTGTGGAAGTCAGTATTTTGAAGAAAACTTCCTAAGGTTGGCTTGAAGCGCATTTTAGTGTTATTGATGTCCGTTTGGGATTCCGAGTCTGGGAATAGCTTCGTATGGTGATTCTGGAGTTGGGAGCACGATCGGAAGTGAATTCGGATGTCCGTAGATCATTTTGAAGTCATTTGGCTAAAAACAAAATTTGAAGGTCTTGAGAAATCCGTCTGGAAGTGGAAATTTTGAAATCGGGGTCGGAATACGATTCCAGAAGTTGGAGAAGGTCCGTAATGTCGAATATGACTTGTGTGAAAATTTGGGGTCAATCAGAGGTGATTTGACGGGTTTTGGCATCGAATGTAGAAGTTGGAAATTTCTAATTTCATAAAGTTGGGATTTGGGTGCATTTCGTGGTTTCGATGTTGTTTGATGTGATTTGAGGCCTCGAGCAAGTACGCATTACATTTTGGAACAGGTTGGTATAAATGGACGGGGTCTCGGGGGCCTCGGGTGGATTCCAGATGGTTAACGGATCAATATTTGAAGTTAGAAGAGGAGGTGAAATTGCTTTCATCTGGTGTGACGGCACCTGGGAGGCTTGGGCCGTAGGTGCAAAGATTTTGTGGCTTGGCTGGGAGCACAGGTGCGATGATATTTCCGCACCTGCGAAGGTGCAGATGCAGACAATGGGACGCACATGCGATTTTGGGCTGGATCTGAGGAAGCCACACGTGCGGGAGTTTGGTCGCACCTGCGGAATCGCAGGTGCGAGATTAGGATCGCATGCGCGGAAATGAGGTTGGGCTTAATGTTTTAAAACCGGGATTTGGGCCATTGCTCTCATTTTTCTCATGGCTTAGGCGATTTTAGGAGAGCTTCAAGAGGGGAATTTCATCATCAATGTCAAGGTAAGTAATTTCTTCATGTTTTTATGTTAAATACAAGTTATATGCATGGATTATACATGGAAATTAGTAGGAAAAATTGGAATTTTGGAGGAAAGACCTAGAAAATTTTATTCGGATTTCTACCACGAATTTGAGCATGGAATTTAGAGTAAATTGTATATTTGAGTTAGTAAGGCCATGGGTAGGATATATCTTCGAGAAATTTCGGAATCCGGGCACATGGGCTCGATGGAATTTTGGTCAATTCACTGAGCGGAGTTGGGAAAGTATATAATTTGAAATTTTTACGAGTATTAGAATTAATTTTCATTTATTTGCCCGTTATTTGGTAGTTTTGGGGCGTTGTGCATCCATTGGAGTCATCGGAAGGGCTTGGAAGCCGGTTGTGGAATTTCAGAGCGAGGTAAGTCTCTTTTCTAAATTTGTGAGAGGGAATTTTCCCCCCTAGGTGAACTAAATAAATACATTCTATTAATTGTGGAGGCTACGTACGCACGAAGTGACTAGGGTCCGTCCGTAGCTACTATTGTGCCATGTCCGGGTAGTCTAAGACCCACTAGCATGACTTACGTGTTGTACATGTAATCCTGCCAAAAATATTAGACTGATAATGCTATTGAGTTTGTAACTTATTTCCTACGAAGGCTAGGGTGTACCTTCTTAATAACTTAGAAAGAGAATTGACTCCTCCATGGATAATTGTATTTCGGATAAGGTTATATTATTGAATATTATTAACCTTGGCAAATGAATTTCGAGAAAAAGATTTAAATACTAATTTTTATGATTTTTAAAAGAGAAATTTTTCATTTACTTGAGTATTTGTTTTCCCGGTGTAGTCGGGATGGACTGTTGATTGTGCATGACTGCATGTGACCGCTTCGCAGTTTACATTCCGCGAGCAGAGTGTTATTTCCTCCACTCTCATGGGAGCGGACTGTACGCCACAACGAGATTGAATGAAATATTATGGTTCGGGCTGTTCGACCCTCGGCAGTGCACATAGATGATTATTATTATGTCTCAGGCCGGTTGTCCTTATCCCGTATGCGCATGCTAAATTGTTAAATGTTTTTCATGGATTTTGAAGTGATAAGATATTTGGGGGAAAATAAAGAAGTAAATATTTATTTAAGATATTTGGGGGAAAATAAAGAAGAAATTATTTATTTAAGATATTTGGGGGAAAATGAGGAAGTAGTAACTGTTTATTTACTTTCAGTATTTATTTGAATTACGGTTATCCGCAATGCTTACTGTTTTATCATCCTCGTATGCCTATTACTGATATCATATTGTGTTGAATTAATTTGTTGGACCTTAGTGAGTGTCTAATTCGACCTCTCGTCACAAACTCTCTGAGGTTAGGCGGGCGACTTACTGAGTACACGTTGATTTCGTACTCATGCTACACTTGCTGTGCATTCGTATTGCACAGGTACCTTCATAGCGATGTGGCTGGTTTGTAGACTTAGGCGAGCTGCATTAACTGGAGGCGATCTGCAGCTGACAGAGTCTCCCTCGTATTGTATTATTTTTATTTTAATTTTCTTGTCCAATTATATTTCGCACAAGTTTTGTAGAAATTGTAAAATTCTTTGAATTTGCTCATGCACATGTGACACCGGGTTCTGGGATGTGTTTGGATTTAATTTAATAAATGGAATAGTTTACATGTCGTATTTATTTGATAAATTTATTCGCTATTATGACTTGTAAATGAAAGATAACGATTTCAAAAAAAGAGGTGTTAAAATAGGAATTTATTTCAACTAATTAATGATTGGCTTGCCTGACGGTGGTGTCCGGCGCCCACATGACCTTAATAGATTTTGGGTCGTGACATAAATGATCCAATGGCCTCTGCCTGATCTCCCATCTTAAGATAAACCACCCCCTAAAACCATGGATACATTTTCATTTCACCGGGCGCCTCTCATTTCCTCTTCCTCTATCTTTTCCCTCATCTTCTCTCACCCCCTGCCATTTGTCACTCCGCGACTTTGAGAGCGCAACTAGAATTCAATCGAGATATCCCAGTAAAGCAAGCCTACTTGATGCTTCCTATCCATCCTTACCCATGAATAATGTGAAGATGAATATCACAAGTTAGACAACGGGAGAGTAACATGTACAACACCAATTTCATTTCTTTTACGAACTCTATTTTATAATTTCCAAAGCATTAATGATAATAATTTTAAATATGGAAACATGTTTGACAATTACAACATTTCTAGTGACATAAGGCCCCGACTCAAGCTCCTATTTCAATGTGTCGGTGATAAGGCCTCAACTATAAATCATAACACAATATACAATATCAAGTGAAATAAGACCCCAAAGCAGAACAAGACTTACCCAAATCCGTGGAGTAGAGAGTATGATGCTAATGAGGATCAAAACCGCCGGCTGAGGAACCACCTGCATCCATTAAAGATGCATCACCCCGAGAAAGACGTTAGTACATAAGGAATAGTGCTAGTATGTAAGACGAAGTATCCTCTCATAGAATATTAAACCAGCATTAAAGAGAGAAAAATGTAATCAATAAGGAACTCAAGTAAGATTAAATGCCAAGTTAAGAGCAAGGTAAATCCGCAAGTAATTAATAATGTTTTAGAGTTGGGAGATCGTTGGTACCGATACACCACCATGCTTACGGCATGGAGACTGATCTCCACCTGATCGGCTAAGCCGTCTCACCCTTAGGGTATGAGGGTGGATAGAGAAATACAACCCACCACCATGTGCACGACATGGTGTAGATCACTGCTCGATCGGCTAAGCCGTCTCACCATAATTTCATGTGGGTCAACATGGTCCTTTGCTAGCTATCATCTTATCTCAATTAAGGGGAATAATCCCAACACATCAACACGGGAATTTATCCCTAAATCAATCCTACAATGGTACGTGTAGTTTCGGGTTTAGGTTTGTTCAACCCACCCTTCCTTGGTGACCTAACGATACTCCCAGAAATACTTATCATATATAAAAGAGTTACAATTCATTTCATATCCTTTCGCACTTCCTTTCATTTTGTTGGCACTCTTTGCCACAAATGTAATTCTTCGTTCTTGGCACGATGGCCGCATTTTATATCTCATATTCTCATTTATTCACTTTCAAGGACCATCATAGGTTATCGACAATAACAACACTTTGAAATCGAGACTTCAAATATATATATGAGTAGTAGGATTCTTAAAAACATTGATTTTTCTTTCCAAAATAAGGCATAAAAAATTTGCAATCAAGACATGAATTTAAGACATAACATTTGATACATTAGTCATACTTGAATATATTCCCGAAGGGGAGAATAATGTGACAGGAGCAATCAAAACACATTTTGAGTATATAACTTTTGACACAATGCTCATTAGGGATAACTCGACTTATTAGGAACAACTAGAACATTTGAAATAGGATCTTGAGCAACGCACACTTGGAAATTACAAGAATTTCATGGAATCCATTCTACAAGAGGAGTTCAAAAAACATACCTTGTTTAAGATTTCCTTAGAATTAATACAAGGTCCCAATACTTCTAGAAATTCCAATTTATAGAGACATAACAAAATCGAGCCACAATTAGCAGGGAGTTCATAGGTTCGATTCATTTAGGAATTTCATCAAACACTAGGTGTGCAATTGCTTCAACAAGTACCAATGGTGAAAATCCATCACCCCACAACCAATCCCCATATAAATATCTCACCAACATTAATTCAACAACCTCCCCACCACCTTCAATGTCATATGCATGAACAAATAACTAACTCCCACCCCAAGAATCATGCCTCTCACTCCTCACATTCAATCCCAAATTCGAAATTGAGAGCTGGGTGAAAGAACTTACCTCTTTGGAAGAAAACTTGAGAGCTCTTTCCTTCAATCCCAAAGACTTGATCAACAATTTATAGTTGAAGATGTTGGAGCTCTCCTTCTCTCTCTAGTTCTTCCTCTCTCTCATAAAATATAAGGTTTTTTCCTTCAAAATGAGCTTCAACGGATTTTAATCAAAATGGGGTCGGGTTATAAAGTCAAAAAATGAACCCTCCGAACCTAATTTTGCGATCGCAGAATGCACCGTAGAACGATTCTGTGGTCCGCATAAGTGACTGCGAAATCATCCTCCAACAAGAATAGTCGGGTCAAGTCTACGGCGGGTTTGTGTCCGCAGATCAGTTGTGCATCCACATAATGCATCACAAAATCAGCCTCTGAAAATTCTAACGTTGAATCTGCTACGGATGTGCGGCCCACAAAAGGGTTATGCGGTCGCATAATTGACCTTAAAATGATCTTCAAAATTGCACTTCTCATGTTCAACTCCATGACAATTATGGCGGTCCGTGAAAGAGTTTTGCGGACACATAATGGACATCAGAAATGCTATAATTTGAAAAAAAATCCACCAACTCCATAACACAGTGCCCAACACAAAAAGTCTGTAGTGCGGCAACAACCCTACAACACGTTAGTCTACCCTGGCACCATAAAACCTTAATTTCCTTGGAATTTTTTTTTGTGAGGCCTTACATCCTCCTCCCTTTAGGATTATTCATCCTCGAATGAGGTTCAAAGTCCCCCATGACACCCAATGTGGCTCAACTCGTTATTCACACGCCAGAAGTTCCAAAGTTGACTAACTCCCCAAATTTCCAAAAATTTCGGCGGAGTCTCCCTTGTATTTGGGCCTATCCACCTATCAGAGAGCCTGAGAAACCAATCATAATAGATGATTTATATTCCAACAACATGACACAACATGAAAATAACACCAACCGAAATCTTGTAGGCATTATATTACCAAAAAGGACATCTTAAAAAATATTGTACAAGTTGAACATAATTCATAGAAAATAAACTCCTAAAATTCTTTTAAAACATGACGATATGGTTACACAAACAAGTGAGGGGATTATTTCTCATCTCTTCCTCGGCCTCCCAGGTGCCTCTTCAACCTTTTGATTTCGACATAGCACTTTCACCGAGCAATATCTTTTTTCCTAAAAATTAGGACTTGTCTATCAAGAATGGCAACCAGGATCTCCCTGTAAGCCCAATCCTTCATTAACCTTAATACTCTCTACTGGGAAAATATGCGACGGGTCTCCAACCACCTTCTTCAACATGGATATATAAAACACTGGGTGCACTAAAGACATCTTTGGAGGTAGCTCCAGCTTGTAAGCCACCTTACCATTCCTCTGAATGATTCTGTGCAGACCGATATACCTGGGGCTCAACTTCCCTTTCTTCCCAAATCGCATTATACCCTTCATGGGAGAAACATTCAAGAACACCCAATTATCCTCTATAAACTCCAAATATCTACGACGCACATCCGAATAGGACTTATGGAGATTCTAAGCAGTCTTCAATTGTTCCATAATTATCTTGACCTTTTCCATAGCCAAATGCACGAGTTCTAGCTATATCAATTCTGCTTCCAAAACTTTGAACTAACCAATGAGAGATCTACATCTCCTACCATATAAAGATTTGAATTGCTCCATATGGATGCTAACATGGTAGTTTTTATTATAGGGAAACTCTATCAATGACAAATGATCATCCCAACTACCTTTAAAGTCAAGAACACAAGCACGCAACATATCCGGAAGCGTAGGAATAGTCCGTTCTGCTTTCCCGTCATTCTGTGGATGGAAAGTTGTACTAAGATTCACTTGTGTACTCAAACCTTGCTGAAAGTTTTGCCAAAAATTAGTTGTGAATGTTTTCAATGATCTGAGATGATGGAAACTAGAGTGCCATGCAACCTAACTATTTCCTTGATATACAACTGATCATGATGTTATGCGGTGTCGGTAGTCTTAACAGGTAAGAAGTGTGTTGATTTTGTGAGTCGGTCCACAATCACCCAAATCGAGTCAAACTTGCGAGGCGTGCGAGGTAGACCTACCATAAAGCCCATATTGATCATCTCCCTCTTCTAGAATGGAATCTCTATATATTGGGCAAAGCCACCAGGCTTTCGGTCCTCAACCTTCACTTGTTGGCAGTTTGGATATCTCGCTAGATAGTCCACCATATCCCTCTTCATGTCATTCCACCAGTATGCTTTCTTCAGATCATAATACATTTTCATAGAGCATGGGTCCACGGAATACTTGGAATTGTGAGCCTCAGTCATAGTTCTTTCCCGGAGGCCGTCTTCATCGGGAACACGTAATCGCCCAGCGTACCATTATTTGGGCCAATAGAAAAAGCCGAGGTTTTGTGTTTATGAATCCACTCCTTGAATTGCACCAATAGTGGGTCGTCATATTGTTTCTCCTTAACCTCTATTACAACTGACGATCCAACCCTATTTTGCACAATCACCCCACCTTCGCTAAAGCTCATGAGTCGAACCCCCAAACTAGCCAACCGGTGAACTTCGTTGGCCAACGGCCTTTGATATGCCTCCGGGTGAGATAGAAAACCCATGGATTTCTGGCTAAGATCATCCACTACAACAGTTGCCTTCCTTGGATGTTACATAATATTGATATCGTAGTCCTTGAGTAACTCAAGTCATCTCCTTTGTCTCAGATTTAATTCTTTTTCCTTGAGGTTATATTGAAGACTCTTGTGGTCCGTGCATATGTCCACATGGACCCCATATAAATAAAGACGCCAAATCATCAATGCAAATACCAAAATCCTACAACACCTTAGTCTACCCCGACACCATAAAACCTTAAATTCCTTGGGCAAAATATTGTAAGGCCTTACACCATTCCCGGGCCTTGCACAAATCAGTGCAAGCTCACTAAAAACAACTGGAGCTTCATCTTTTCCCCTCATCGAGCCGAGAATCTTATTGAACATGCCTTTTCCATCATCCAATTTCAAACCTCAAACTCTGAAACCCTACATCCAAATGTGCAAAGCATAGAATCTCATTATTTCATTCCTATGCTCGTTCGAATCCCCACTTGCATCCATAGATTCATGAGATCTTTAACCTCACCGTGACGATTGTTATTCGAGAGGTCAAACCCAATCACCTCTAGATATTAGTTTTATCCGGTGGTCCGATGGCCTCAAATGGCTAGCTCAATCATCATTATGAATAGGTAAAATCCTTACATGTTTTCCCTTTTGATTTTTCATTCTTCCCCTTCTTGATTTCGTTAGTGTTCCGCATTTCCATCTTTCACTGATTTAAATTCAAACAAAACCCTAAGGCTCTGACAACAGGCATAAATATTGGGCTTTAATGCCCTCACCAACACACACAACTACCATCCTACCCTACTTGTTTTCCCTAAGTATTTCAAACGTTTTTCCTTTTTGATTCTATTCGAGCTTAATCGTGACAAATTAGTCGTGAGAATGAGTTTCTAAATGGCTAAGGACGATCACTTGGTTTTCTGCCCTAAGGAAGGTCAGTAAACCTCTAATCTCATTTTAGTAATCGATTTTGCCTTATAGTTTCTCATTTGCAGCTGTTGATTTAGTTAACTGATTTCTTTGTTAGTAGTCATGTTTGATCCATTATGTTGATTTAACTAATTGTTTTCTTTTTTGATAGTCATGTTTGATTTATCATGTTGTTCTGCTTAACTCATTAAATGATTATCATGCTTATATTATCATATTGATCTACTTAGATAATTGAATGACCCTCATTGATAGTCATGCCTATGTTATCATGTTGATCTGCTTAGGTAATAGAATAGTTCCAATTGACAATCATGCGTATCGTATCATGTTGTTCTATTCAGTTAAGTGGAATGATCTCTGTTAGAAATTATGTTGTTTATTCTGTTAATATGATTATAAAGGAGAAGTATATGATAAACTTTGCTTACCTAGCTTGGCATATTTTACTTTAGAGTTTGATAGTGATCCTGTTTGCTCGTATAAATTAGTGCTGACTTGCAATCACATGTATCTTTTCTTGGTTTAACATTAAATAAGAGTTCTTGTTATCTCATGAAAATTTGATGTCTGAGGAAACTGTCCGGAAGGTTTTTCTTTACGTAACATGGTTAAGCACTATTGGTCTTGGTAGTTTGACTAAATGTTTTCATTTTCTATATGCATTATCATGTTTAGATGCCATGCCTGTAAGATTCAAGTGAGACTAGAAGTTGACCATCCTATTGTCACGATCCTAATTTCCCACCATAGGATATCGTAATGGCACCTAGTCTCTGCGACTATATAAGCCTAACATGCATAGAGAAATTACAGAAATACTCCAAAAACTTCAAACTAAACCTTGACACTATTATCATAAACTCAACAGTACAATAGCTAACACTCTTCCCAAAACCTGGTGGAACAGAGTCATAAGCTCTACAAGAAAGGACAATAGTCTCAAGATACAATACCTTTTGAAACAAGAAATAAACAGTTGAATGTCTAAAATATACGGTGACTCTGAGGCCTGCTAAGGTCGAGCAGGTATACCTTGAAGTCTCCAAAAGCAGCTATTCAATCAACCTCTAGCGTCCTGCACATACAGACATACATAGATAAGCACAAAAGATGTGCAGTGGCATAGTATGGGTACACCACAACGGTACCCAGTAAGTATCAGGCCTAATCTCAGTAGAGTAGTAACGAGGCGAGGTCAAGACACCTACTAGGAGAAAATAAACAGAATGAAAACATAATAATGAGAAGTAATGTAAGGCGGAGAAATAATTGATACGAAACAAGTCAATAACATAAACTAATATCAGAATTGTAAGCATGAAAAACATAAGATAAGCAATTAAGAAGAACCACAATAATCAAATACGGATCCAAACTGATAAGGAAAGGAATAATGAAAGCAACAAGAACTGTTTCACCAATAACTCTTTACAACATGAGATAAACAATAAGAATCACTAATGAGGTACTACTTCATACACAACAAGAATCACAACCGAAGTACAACCTCATATACAACAAGAATCAAAACAGAGGCACCGCCTCGTATTCACATTTCTCAATTCAAATCACAATCTTTCCTTATATCGCCACATGAGCCTTACATTTAAACAGTTTGAAAACATTTCTCCCGAAATAGATACACGTGAGCCCACCTTATGATGCCGCGTAGCTTCAAGTAATTCCCTTACAAGCAATATGCACATAAGCCCCACCTTATGCCTCCGCACACACATAACCCCTATCCTTATACCGCCACATGCGCATCAATAACACATCACAATAACAACTCGCACCACAAGTGTACATATGCCACAACTTGCCAATAATCAACAATATCAACGTTTCCACAATAATATCCCATGGCTCAACCACAATGCATACAAGAATGTCAACAATAACAATAAATGTAAATTTCTCAACAAGAAGGATATCTCAACAATAAACAACTTCACCTCAATGTGATAACGACTTTCACAACTTCAACACCAATAATTCAACAATAAGAGAGATAATGTGTAACTACTATATCTACTAAGAACAACTCACAAAGGAAGAGATAACATGTAACAATGGCTTCAAATAATGATAAATCAACAATGGAAGAGATAACATGTAACAATGACTTCAAATAATGATAAATCAACAATGGAAGAGATAACATGTAATAGTGAAAGAGGTAACAACTTCAACTAAAACATAAGAGCAAAATATAGACTATGATATAGAACAAGTGTTAACAAAGTCATTTAAGGCATGTAAGGATAGACTATCACAAGTAAGAGTAGATTGACTATTAGAATATAGAACATGGTATGAAAATTCAATTAAAGCATTTAAAGAATCTAATCAAATACCACATATAACTGGTATACCCAATCATCACCTTGCGTACACAACTTTCACATAGCACAAATGACACAATCAATCCAAAATCCTAAGTGGTAGTTCCCTTAAACAAAGTTAGCTACATACTTACCTCAACTAGGCCAACTCAACCCTCAGAAATAGCTTTTCCACTATTCACCTCCACATGTCTCAAATATAACCAAACTCGACTTAATATCATCAAATAATGCCAGAAAAATAATTACAATAGATAAAGCTACGATTTTTTCACTTTTTTCCAAAAAGTCAACAAAAGTCAACTCGGGGCTCGCCTGCTCAAAACTCGGGTCCAAGGTATATTCCGACTACCCATAACCCCAAGAGTATATATATGTGATTAGTTTCAAAATCCATGTCCAAATCGACTCTCAAAACTCAAATAATTATTTTTCAAAAACTTGACAAAGTTTCATGAATTTTCACTTTGATTCACATGATTTTGATTTAAATCTAAGATATATTAATGAAATATAGTTGGAAATCAATTAGAATCACTTACCCAGGGTTTGCAGATGAAAAACCCCTCTCCAAATCGCCTCCTACAAAGTCTTGGATTCTGAAATGAGAGAATATGAGATGAAATCCTGACTTCCAGCTCTTTTGATCAGCTGCAGATGTCGCAATTCTGACATTTGCTCGCAATTGCAAAGAAAAGCTCACATTTGGGGCAATGACATGCTTAGGGAAATTCTCGCGAATGCGACGATGGGTTTGCTAATGCGAACCCTTGTCCCCTCGCGAAAGTGACAGTTTTCGCAAATGCGAACCTACCCCAACACCAGTCATCTTTGCAATTGCAACCTAGGCATAACAATTGCGATACCTGTGATCCCCTGCTAAGGTCTCAATTGCAACCCTTGTGTTCGCAAATGTGACACCAGAGGCTGATGCACACCCTATATATGGTTTTTAGTACAATACACTCTGATAAATGTACGAAACTAATTCGCGCCCTCGGGGCTCTAAACCAAACATCCATACAAATCTAAAAACATCACACGAACTGGCTCGCGCTGTAACGATCCAACCGGTCATTTTGCATTATCGGACCTCGTTCCTCTAAATGAAACTTCCCATAGCAGCTTATTGTGGTTTATGACTTACGGGGGCGGGTGGTCCGGGATTCGGAAGTGTTTAGAGTGCTATAGAACCACTTGGTTCCTTAAGGTTGGCCTTTAAGACCAAGTTTGACTTCGGTCAATATTTTTGGGTAAATGACCTCGGAATCGAGTTTTGTCGGTTCCGGTATCTTCGTATGATGATTTCGGACCTGGGCGTATTTTCGGAATGGCTTTCTGATGACCCGGGAGCATTTCGGCGCCTAGTATTGAAATAAGAAGTTCCTTAAGTTCCTATTGGTGTTTGGCACATGTTTTTGTGTTATCGTGGTTTGCACGGAATTCCGAGACCAGAAATAGTTTTGTTATGTCATTTGTGACTTTCCTACAAAATTTGGTGTCATTCCGAGTAGTATAGGTCGGTTCGGCGCATTGTTAGCGAAGTCAAGAAAACTTAAAGTTCCTAAGTTTGGTTCTAGGGGTTTTGAGTTGTGATTTTGAGTTTTCGTGTTGTTTTGGGTGTTCCGAAGGCTCGAGGGAGTCCGTATTATGATCTGGGACTTGTTGGTATAGTTGTACGGGGGCTCGAGTCGGCCCAGGTGCCTCCCGGACACCACACGAGGCCAAAACCATCTGAAATAGCTGTTGGTGCACCTGTTCTGGTGCTCAGCCTCGCAGGTGCGGTTTCCCAGTCGCGGGTGCGGGACCTCTCCTGCGGTCCAGCTTCGCAGGTGCGACCCCCAGCGGGCAGGCCATTTCTGACAGGTGTGGACAAAGTTCCGCAGGAGCGGAACCGCAGGTGCGGTCTCCACTCCGCAGGTGCGGGCCCAGGCTTCCTCGTCCATTTCCGCAGGTGCGAGCCTTTGCTCGCAGGTGTGAGACCGCAGGTGTGGTCCTCGAGACACAGGCGCGGAAATACCGTTAAACGGTGTGCTTCTTAAATACGGGATTCTTCATTATTTCTTCACTTATTCCTCCATTAGAACACCTTGAGAGCTTGGGAAAAGGGTTCAACGACTGAAAGGTAAGTAGATTCTATCCTAGAGTTAGTTAATACATGCATTCTTAGCGGAATTGAACTACTTAATTAGTGAAAATTTAGGAATTTGGGTAGTAACCTAGAGCCTTCGAGAGTTTAGAAAATGACCCATGAATTGGCTATGAAATCATTCAAAAATCGTATATTAATGGTCCTTAGGCTATGGGTGAGTGTTTTCTTTGAATATTTTTTGGAATCCGAGCATGCGGGCCCGGGGTGGGATTTTAAGATTTCTTCAAGAATGGCGAATTGGACTTAGTAGTAGGAGGATTTCCATACTTTAAGCATAAATTGATGAATTTGTATAACATTTGGCTAGTTTCGATTCCTCGAGTGTAGTGTTCAAAAATTCGGGTGCATTCTTGGTCTGGGGAGTAGATTCGACACGAGGTGAGTCTCCTTTCTAACCTTGTAAGGGTGAACTGTCCCCCTAGGTGCTTTAAATGACTATGTGCTAATGTTTGTGGGGGCTACGTATGCGCAAAGTGATGAGAGTCTGTACGTAGTGACTATTATTGTTATGTCCGGGTAGTTAGGCATACACCACGCTTTATGTTTTCCTTGGAATGAACTATATGTTTAGTGAATTAATGTTACACGCAGCTTGTTTCCCCGAGATCATGGAATTTAAGTAATTTTAAGGAATTTTTTCATGAAAAGTAATTGATAAAGAATAAATGTGTGGATTATGTGTTCATGTGACCGCTTCGCAATTTACATTCCACGAGCGGAGTGTTATTTCCCCCATTCTCATGGGAACGAGCCGTACGTCACGACGAGATTGAAAGATATATATTATGGTTCGGGACGTTCGACCCTCGGCAGTGCACATATATGATCATTATGATGGCTCAAGTCGGTTGTTCTTATCCTGTATGCGCATGTTAAATTGTTAAGAATTATTTTATGATTTTGAGTGTTCATATATATATATTTTTAAAGGAAAGAAAATAATAATGAAGTGGAAATTGTATATTTACCTCCAACATTAATTTGAATTACTGTTACTTTAAATGCTTATTGCTTTTATCATCCTTGTATGTACATTACTGATATTATATACTGCTAATCATTTTATTGGACCTTATTTGTCACGCCCCAAAATCCCACCATCGGGCCGTGATGGCGTCTAACATTGAACCCGCTAGACAAGCCAACGTACATAGATAAACTAGCATATTAACACCACTTAATAGGGTAAACTAAACAGTTCACAGTTTAATAGGGGGAATAAATATGGTTCCAAGCTAAATAAGGACAACATAATACAACAATGCGTAACCTTTCCCAAAACCTGGAGTCACAAACTCACGAACTGTCTACAAGAGTGCTAAATACATGTCTGGAAAGAGAATACATAGCTGTCTCTTAAACTAGAGGAAAAACAAGACAGAAGTGAAATCAAAGGGATGGAAGAGACGCCAAGGCCCACGAACGCCAGCGGGTATACCTTGAAATCTCTAGGATAAGCTGGAAGACACTCCCACTAATGATGCCCTCCGGGTCCGGCTGTGTAATCTGCACAACATAAAGAAGTGCAGGTGTAGCATCAGTACCGCCGACCCCATGTACTGGTAAGTGCCTAGCCTAACCTCGGCGAAGTAGTGACGAGGCTAGAACTAGACTACCAAATAAACCTGTGCAGTTCAAATAAATAGATATACATATATACAACGGATGAGAAATATAGGGAGAAACAATTAATAAAGGTAGGGGAACATGCTGTGGGGAGATAACAGTTTCATATAAGAAATCTCAATAAGGAAAAGAACAACATAACCAACATATCAATAAGGAAAGGAAATCACAAATGTGCACGACATCACCCTTTGTGCTTTTACTCTCGTCCTCACTATGCAATGTATAATGTAATCAATGTAAATCATGGAACGGAATCACCCTTCGTGCTCTTACACTCTTCCTCACTATGCAATGTATAATGTAACCAATGTAAATCATTGCACGGCATCACCCTTCATGCTTTTACTCTCTTTCCTCACTATGTAATGTATAATGTAATCAATGTAAATCATGGCACGACATCACCCTTCGTGCTTTTACTCTCTTTCCTCACAGTATAATCAATGAATATCCGTACGGAATGGTACATCGTACGGCACGGAATCACCCTTCGTGCTTTACACTCTTTCCTCATAATGTCTAACAATGCACGGCATCACCCTTCGTGCTTTAGAACTCTTCCTCACCCAAACATCAATCACAAACAAGGGCAAGGGAGTAAACGGAATAGACTTAATAACCCCGGCAAGGGAACAATATCAAATAGTGCACGACATCACTCTTCGTGCTTTAACACTCTTCCTCACAATATCAAACAGTGCACGACATCACCCTTCGTGCTTTAACACTCTTCCTCACCCAAACAACAATCACAAACAAGGGCAAGGAAGTAAGCAGAATAAAATAGAAATCCCGACAAGGGAACATCAATTAAACAATTTAAATCCCGGCAAGGGAACAATATCAACAATTAAATCCCGGCAAGGGAACAATAACAGTAACCTCAATATCTAAACAGGGGAGACAATATCAAAAGCAACAATGACCCGGCAAGGGCACGTTTTAGTAGCTTTTTTCTCTTTCTTTCACTTCATTTCATAATTAACTCTATTAATTGAGCCAATGCTCCAAAGGATACAATTATCTCATATACCTTCATCGTCCGTCTTACAATTTTAGCCAATGCTCCAACAGAGTTTAAAGATTACAATTCCCTTCACATATTCTTCACAACATATAGGAATTGTCAATTAAGCATGGAAATTACCACAAAATCAGAATATTCACAATATAAGGACTCACGGTCATGCTAGACACCAATGTATAGATACTCGTCTCCATGCCTATACATCGTATTTGACAATTAGCAAATAGCAAATAATACTCAACTCATATTCCCTCAAGCTAAGGTTAATCCAAACACTTACCTCGGGTCCAAAGTATAGCAATAAACCCTCTAACACCGCCTTTCCTTTAGAATTCAACTCCGGAATGATATTATCTAGACATAATCAGCTCAAGTATATCAATAAGGATTCAATGATTCAATTACATGGCCTAATTATGTATTTCCTAGCATTCCTCCAAAATTATCAAAATTCGACCCCGGGCCCGCTTGGTCCAAACACAAGGCTCAGACCAAAACCATGTCACCCATTCACCCACAAGCCCGAATATATAATTTGTTTTCAATTTCGACCCCAAAACGAGGTCTTAATCAAGAAAATTCAAAATGGACCTAACTCTACCCAAATTCCAGATTTTCTACTCTAATTTGCATGTTTTAGGCTTAGGAATTCATTAATTATAGATGAAAAATGAAGGAAATGAGTTAAAATTTACTAACCCAAGACGTTTTGATGAGGGATGGCTTCAATGGATGCCTAAGGGCTTTGGAGAAGAAGTTCGTTATTTTCTAAGTGAATCCCGTAGCTACTGGTTCTTGAAATATTTGTATACCACTGGGTAAAATTGTGCATCGCGATTGCGGGAATGGGTTTGCGATCGCGGAGAGTAGACTGGACAGACCATCGCGATCGCGGAAGGGAGGACGCGATCGCGAAGTGTAAAAAAAATACTGGGGTCCAGAAGTTGACTTACGCGAACGCGTGGGACATCACGCGAACGCAACGAAGGAGACCTGTAAAGCTACACGATCGCGGTCAACTGTACGCGAACACGAAGAGGAAAAGAGGGCTAAGCCCTCAGGGTCAATTAACCCTATGCGATCGCGAGGGAAGGGACGCGAACACGATGAAGGAAAACTTAAAGCTTCACGAACGTGGAAGAGGCTTCGCGATTGCGAAGAACAAAAGGGACCTGCAACAGCTGAAGCAAAAACCAGCAATTTTTCTAAGTTCAAAATCACTCTGAGACACCTCCGAAACACTCCCGAGCCCTCGGGGCTCCTAACGAATCACATGCGCTGACTCAACAACATCCTACGAACTTAACCGTGCGATCAAATTGCCAATATAACATCATATACATAGAATTAAACCTCAAAATCCATGAATTCTATCAAATTTCATAAAACATCAAATTTCACATTTCAAGTCCGAAACATGTCAAACGAAATCCGTTTTAGACCAAACTTTACAGAAAGCACTTTAACCATATATAAGACCTGTACCGGGCACCGGAACCAAAATACGGGCCCGATACCATCACTTTCTAATCAGATTTCATTTTCTATTTCCATAAATATTTTTTCAGAAAACAATTTTACTCAAAAATTCATTTCTCGGGCTTGGGACCTCAGAATTTGATTCCGGGCATACGCCCAAGTCCCATATTTTCGTACAGACCCTCCGGGACCATCAAATTATGGGTCCGGGTCCGTTTACTCAAAATGTTGACCGGAGTCAAATTTATTCATTTTAATATCAAATCTTAGCATTTTTCACAGAATTTCATATTTAAGCTATCCGGCTACGCCTCCGGACTGCGCATGAAAATTGAGGCAACTACAGATAAGGTTTTCAATGCCTCGAAAGTACGAATAGATAATAAAATAGGTGATGACCCTTTGGGTCGTCACATTAATGAGTGTCAAGTCGACCTCTCGTCACTACCTCTTTGAGGTTAGGCGGGATACTCACTGGGTACATATTTTTTTATGTACTCATACTGCACTTCTGTACTTAATTGTACAGGTTGTGAGGCTAGTGCATCTGGTTATCAGACCGGAGCTTGATTCTGATCTAAGTTGGACCCGACTTTACGGTGAGCTGCTTCTCCTGACTATCCTCGGCAGTACCATGGGGTTTTCATTTGCTTATTTCCCGTATATTTCTTTCAGACAGTGGGATTGTATATTATGTTTTGTATATTCTGTTAGTACGCCCGTAGGACTTGTGACACTAGTTCCTGGCACACACGTAGTTGTTATTTTGGTTTTGCGGGTCTGTATATGTATATATTGGCTCATTCCTCTTTTGACTGCTTTTGGTCTTGCTATCTTTTTCAATTAATGTTTTTGAACTTTAAATCTTGGCACGTATTGGGATGTTTAACCGAGCATGGGAGGAATCATTAGTAATTCAAGTGTGGGCTTGCCTAACCCCGGTGTTGGGTGCTATCACGACCTTGTTTAACCAAAGAATTAGACCCTTTTACTAAAGATTATTTTTAAGATGAATACATGTTACTGATAATTAAGGTAATGGAGAAAAATGAATAATAGACAATATTGCATAAATATAAAAAATCGAAGTTAATTGTATTTGGGAATCAGATGCCATTACAAGCTGTATTCCCCTCCCTTATATAGGCGATTCTTATAACGTACGACTCTTGCTATGGTTACTCATTAATGACTAATTATGACATTAATGAGGCATTACAAAGGATAATGGTAATTGGGGTTCGGTTACATAACGTTCGAGTAATCAATTGTGGGTCCCTGAATCTGCCCGTAACTTTGTCTAGATTCATTCTGACCGTGCCTCTCTACCATTTTGATCAAGTTGTGTTTCCCGTGACTGATAAGTTTGTGGGTTTACTGAACCATGCCTCTTTGTACCGTACCTCTTCCAAGAATCTCATTCATCTGTCGCATTTTCCTGTATCCAAGTGACTGGCTGAGTTGTCAAACACTGGCTTACGTGTGAAACTCATTTTTACCAATACAGATAGTCCCCACACTTACCATATATTTTAATGATTGATATTTGGTAAGTGGATATTCATTTATGGCGAGCATATTTTGCCTCCACTTGTGCTTGAATCATTGTATCCTTCTCTGCACCATAGGCGTCGTTCGTCACTTTCATTTAATGCTCATACCACGTGTCCTTTTCGGATTGGTTATGCATTTACTCGACACCTTTAAGGGCGTTTTGCGGTTGTGCCAGTCCCAGAATGACATCTTCAGTTATGAATCTTCATCATTATTTTCCTTTTTCTTCATGTTTGACGGTTGTCTTCAAGTATAAATACATGTTTTCTTTTCTTTGCTTCCACGAAACACTTTTCTAACTTTGTCTTTTGTAAAACAATTTCTTGTTTGCATTTGTAAACCTGTCTTCTTCAAACTAACCTCAAAGAGTAATAGATATTGAAAGTTTAACGCCACCTTATGCTCCGACTAGGAGTCAGAGGGGTGGTAGACTTAGAATTCTAGGATCCACTCCTTCGAGGGGCTCCTCTTCTTCTCAGATAGTTCCTCCTTCTTCCACTAGATCTAAAGTTTTTCCGAGGTTTAGGGTTTCTCGGTCTTTGTCTAGAGGTAGAGACGAACGCCTTCATGAACCTGGAGTGGTTGAAATTGTCCTTGCTAAGTTTGTTTTTGCTAGGGATAGTCAAGTTCTAGTAGATCAATCTTCTTCTCTTGATAGTGTCGAAAGATATCCAACCCTTATAATTATGGGTCAGATTTCCCTCGTTCGTAGGGAGTGCTTTTGGAGGTCTGACTTCCTGTCTATATTCCGAATAGTAATCAAAGAATAACGTCTTACAAGACGGGATATTCATTTGTTTATACGTATACTTTCACTTTAGGGTTTAGACCCCCCATTGACCCAGTTATAATTGAATTTTTCCATTTTTACAATATCTGCTTAGGACAAGTTGGCCCCCTTGTGTGGCGAGTGGTCGCATTTCTTAGGAGTTTGGCTTCTTTATCCTCGGTTCCTTTTACGTTCAACCATCTTATTCACCTCTACTCTCCTACCTTATTTCGTGAAGGGGTTTTTACTTTGACTGCTAGAAGCAAAAGAGTGCTGGTAACCCCTAGAGATGATAACGATAGAGGTTGGTACCTCCGGTATGTTGTTGTACCCACTGTTGGTTTAGTGGGTGAAGAAAATCTTCCCTTTCCTGAGAAGTGGAATCACGCACGTGAGTATGCTTTAGCTTACATTTATTTTTTCTTGTTTTGACTTGAGATGTTTTATTAACACCGTGTCTGTTTTTTCTTCTCTCAGCAATCATGAATATTGTTGAGAATGTCTCCAGTATTCGTGATTGGGTAGAAAAATTGTTGTTTGTTGCTCCTTCAGAAGAAAGATGTTGAAAGTACCTCGCTGGGAGGTATGGTTGGCAAGTAAAGACTCACGGTAAGTGAATCTCTTGTTCTTGCTTTTTTCCTTACGCGAGTCTTTTTTTTTTTGTCGTTTAACTTTTTTCCCTTTTTAATAGGGTTCTCTGCTCGTGGGGTTTCTGCTTCATCTATCCCGAAGATGTCCTTGTCTCAGGCCCAGAAAATTATTGTTCGTTCAACTTCCTCGAAGAGGAAGATTAGTGAGTCTCGTTCCGTAGAAGAAAAAGAAGAAGAGGGTGCTTTAGTGCATAGGCCACGGAGAAGGCGAATGGTTTTAGATGATGAGCTTACAGCCTCAACCTTGCCTTCCGTGTCTGTGATTGAGCCCCCTGTCCTTGATGATGTTTCACATTCTCCTATTCATGAGGGTGTTGATCTTGCTCCTGACGACGTCCCTTTGGCTGTTGTCTTTCCTGCGTCTTTGAGAGAAGCTGTTTCGTCTGTTCCTTTGGCTATTTCAACTTCTGTTGTTGCTTTGCCTGTAACTTCTTCAACTTTTCAACTCTCTGTGCCTGCTGCTTTTCCCGTGGCTTCTCCGGCTCCTCAACCTTCCGTGCCTGTTGTTGTTCCATCTCTGCCTGATTTCATGCCTTCCGTTAGGGAAGTAGGGTCTTCCAACAGAGAGATGCGGCAGGTGGTAATAGAGGTTCCAGCTGAGGGGAAACTTTGGAAGAAAACGGGTAAGCCCGAAGTGTGGCTCAAGACTTTGATAGGTCCCTCTGAGAAATCAAAGCTAGCCAGCCACGATGCTCTTACATGGGCCAATGAGGTCGTGCATACTTCTTTGAAGGTATGATGCAGGTTATCCTCTTTCACTCTCGTATATGAGATTTACCATATCTAAATTGTTTATTTCCTGTAGATTAACCTTATAAGCATGGAGCTTATGAAGAGGATTTCAATCACGGACCAAGAGACAAAAGAGTTGCAGGCCGATGTTGATAATTGGAGAGCATAGTATGATAGCCTAAGGATTGACATGGATCCTTTAGAAGAGGAAAAGAGTACCTTGAAGCGGCAGAGAAGACTCATGGCAGCAGAACTGGCAGTGGAGAGGGCTTCTTGCAGTCAAGATGATAAAGATAAGTGTTCTGGAGTCTTCTTTCGCGAAGCAGCTGTCATGTGCCTTAGAGGAGATTAGAGACTTGAAGAACTTGTTGGGGCAGAAGGAGGAATACTCAGGCGAGCTCGTGCAATCACTCACTCGTACTCAAGAAGACCTTCGTAGGGCTTTAGACAAAGCTTATTTAGAGGAGTCGATTGTTACATTAAGGGCCGCCCATGAAGCTGCGGAGGCAGAGAAGGACGGATTGAGAGCTGAGCTTCAAGTGTTGGCAAAGGATTATGAAGATTTGGAAGAGGTGGCTGCCGTCGATGTGAGCTGGGCGTATATGAATTCTCGCCTTGACACATTGATGGAAATGAGTTAAGAGGGTTTTGACCTTGGTGCTGAAATAGTCAAAACTAAGGAAGCCATGGAGAAGGCTCAACAAGGTCATAACATTTCTTCACCTGATGTTGAGATTACACCCGCTCGTGCCTCTTAATCCCCAGTTTCTCTCGCTCCTTCTGCCACCGAAGTCAACTCCTCTCTTGAAAAGATTTAGTTGGTTTATCGCCCCCCCCCCCTTTTTGTATCAATTGGTGGTTACCCCCAGTTCTATCGGGGGTAAATTTGGATTTCCTTAAAGTCCCCAAATGATAACTTAGGGGCACCACAATGTATTTATAAAAATTTTATACGGCTAAGTACAAGTTAATACTTAGTTTTAGCCGTTTTAATATATAAATGTTGGTTCTACTTTTGTTGAATTTCTGTTTCACTCTTTAAGTCTTTTGCATGCTTCATTTTTCGAGGTTTTAGTTTTACCTTCGAGTTTTGCATAGGACATGCTTTAGACTACTTGTACCTTTTTTGTAATAGGCACGGTGTCATATTAAATAGGTGCCTATTTGTAATAGGAATTTTTATGAAAGAGGGACCTTTATAATTGGCATGAAGAAGACTTCTAAACTTCATGATAATGCAATAGAGTTATAGAATTTTACACATGTTTAAGTATGTTTCCAAGGAAAGTTTTTCTTGTTTTAACTTCCATGACATTTTACATGTGTTTGATTATCGCCTAGAACTCATGCTTGCAATTGTTTTTGTTTAACAGAATTAATATACTCTTGTATTTCGTAACTGCTTTTCATAGGTAACAGTTTTTCGATATTAATACAAGGAAACAACTGTTTTTTATTAGTAAACGTTTTTGTAAAGATTTGGGTTTTTACCCGCAACTGTTTTTCTAATAAGTGCGAGGGAAATGTTTTTCTTATTCGTAACTGTTTTTATTTGATAATAGTTTCCTGAACATTACAAAGATTTAGATCTTTTCATCCATTACTATTTTATTTGAGAAAAGTTTTTTTTTTGAATGAGTATATTGATGATGATATTTTACCCCTAAGTGTTTTTTTACAATAGCTTTGAATAAGTATAAATATGTACATATCTTTCTCGTGACTAATAGTTTCCTTTCAACCTGAATATGTTCGAAGGTTTTTGTTTTTTGCATTAGGCTTTGCATTTGGATGGATCTTTTGATTTCTTTCGGTTCTGCTCATGTCACTTATCTCGTTGGGTATATAGGTCTTCATGCTCGAGCTTTTGACTTTCTGATAGTCTTCTTTGCTTCGTCTTAGCCTTCCATACTGTATAGTCCCCCAAGTGTTTGAGCTTTGAAGAATGAAATCTTGAGAACTTCATTATTCCTTCCTTGTCATCCTTTTCCTGAAAAGGAAAAACATTCCAGACTCGAAGGTATATAGTTTTCTAGATGATGACTGCTTAACCCTTTTTAAAACATCCATATGAAAGTGTAACCCTAGACCGAGAATTGTGTTATTTCCTCGCGTCTTTGCAGGTCTAATATCATCATCTGGTGATGGGTTAGCTTTGTGCCTATCATCTAAAAAAGTTAGTAAATTTTTTAAATGTTCAAATTAAAATCGAACGTGTGATATGGATGGTTTCCAGCTTGTTGGTAGAACTCTGTCGTCCATAGCTTCCCACTCATAGGTGCCTTTCCCAGCTATGCCTCAGATGTTGTAAGGTCCTTCCCAGTTTGGATTTAGCTTTCCTGCACCTGCTTCTTTCGTTGATTGAAAAACTTTTTTGAGGACGAAGTCCCCAATCTTAAAGTACCTGAGATGAGTTTTACGGTTTTAATAACGCTCTATGATTTGTTTTATAGCCTCCATCTGTATCAATGCTACTTCTCTCCGTGGTTCGAGCAGGTCTAGGTTGGTCTTTTATTCGTCGTCATTTTCACCTTCCATGGCTGTTGAGAACCTTATGCTTGGTTCGCCAATCTCCACGGGTACTAAGGCTTCTGAGCCATAAACAAGTGCGAACGGAGTTTCTCCCGTGGATATCTTTGAAATTGTTCTGTATGCCCATAGTACCGCTGGTAACTCATCAGGCCAATTTCCTTTGGCATTATCCAGCCGCTTCTTTAGATAGTTGATGATGACCTTATTCATTGACTCGGCTTGACCATTAGCCATGTGGTGGTACGGCGTTGATGTGATCCGCTTGATTTGCCAACTTTCAAAGAATTCTGTGATTTACGAGCCTATGAATTGTGGGCCATTATCACACACGATTTCCTTTGGTATTCCAAAGCGGCATATTATGTTTCGCCATAAGAAGCTTTTAACTTCCTTTTCTCGCACTTGTTTGAACACTTCTGCCTCTACCCATTTTGTAACATAGTCGGTTAGTACGAGTAAAAACCGTACCTGTCCTTTAGCTGTGGGAAGAGGTCCCACTATGTCAATACCCCATTTCATGAAAGGCCATGGGGATATTATTAGATGTAATAATTCCGCTGGTCAATGCATGTTATTGGCAAACCTTTGGCATCTGTCACATTTGGATACAAAATTCTCGGCTTCTTCTTCCATCTTAGGCCAATAGTATCCATCTTTGATTAGTGTTTTCACTAAGGATCCCGCCCCTGAATGATTTCCATAGTGTCCTTCGTGGACTTCTTTCATCACAAATTCTGTTTGGTTAGGTCCGAGGCATTTAGCTAGGGGTCCTCCGAACATCTTGCGATAAAGTGAGTTGCGAATAAGGCAGTACTGTGCAGATTTGCGGCGAAGTGCTTGAGCTGCATTCCTGTCTTCAGGTACGGTGTCATTCTGCAAAAAAATTAAGAATTTCGTTTCTCGAGTCCCAGGTTAGGCTGTTGAAAGTTACCTTATTCCTGTCCTGGTCTACTATTGAATGAAATAGTTGAATGACAATTGTATTGTATTTGTTCGTTACTTCCGTGACTGCTGCGAGGTTAGATAGTGCATCTGCTTCTGCATTTTCTTCTCTAGGTATTTGCATTACCTTCCATGTTTTGAATTG